>NJDD01000760.1:340771-360492 GCA_002245505.1 Calephelis nemesis
TACGAAGTCCACTGTGTCACCAGTGCTGTGGAAACGGCAATAAGTGTTGTGTATTGGTATTTATTAGAGCGAATGCCAAAACCTAAAGAAAGAAAGAAAGGAAGCACACGGTTCTCCTGATGATGAAGAGACGTGTGTTTTGTTGTCTTATGTGTTTGTTTGTGTGCCTTAAGAAATGGTCATGGTCAGAAAACCTAAATTCGTTTACACGGCGTAATCTAAATTATCATAGCCTTAATTCGTGTCAATGATTCTGAATTTATATAGTTGTTTTCTTGTCAGCTAGTTATTTTTATTTTTGCAACTGATTACCCAAAATTATCAGCTGCTATCAGAGATAACTGTTATCTTTAGTACATACATTCAGTCGACACCTGTGTTTCTTGATACGCGGACAGATATGTGAAACAATGCATCAGGGTCCCCCGATTATTAAAAAGAATAGAGAGGAATGTCCAACACCTCAAAGTCGGATATCGTATGAGTCCGAAAAACGCCGACCTCGTACCAAAAGTGATTTTGTGTATGTGAATCATGCGTTTGAAGGCAGTGTTAACAACGTCAATAACGTGAGATACAACCAACCGCCAGCTGTGTATGTATATCCTTAGATTATAGACTACTAATCCATTTAAGTGATATCTCAAAATCCTGACGCTTTAGCCTCGTTTTAAAATCAGCCAATTTTTTTTATTTTGTTGTTGTTTTTACGATGAGGTAAAAAACATACACAGTTAAGGGGAAGCTGTTAATTTAAGGCTAAGTTGTAAAACCTCTTCTTTAGTTCAATAGTTATTCAACCCCTCCAAATATGTACTACCAGGGTGATCACGTATTTTATATCGCTAGGAAGTATTTTATAGGAGATAGCAACTAGTAAAAACCCATTATGAAAGGAAGTCTACGTTTTGAATATGTTAGGTATCATTTAATTTTTATAAATTGTCTGTTTGGAAAAATATTTTTAACATTTTATTTACCAAAGTTGATGGTTAAGACTTTGAACATTTTTGATAAACTTTAAGAATTTTACATAATACAAAGTCATTTTAAAAGTTGTGTAATTGCTGTAGCAAAATACATATTCATCATCATCTTGTTGAAAGTCAGGTGGCGCCTTCTTACCTTTTTTTTATATTATATATTTTTTTATCTTCCGAAGAAAGTCATATTTTTTTAAATCTAAACATAACATTTTTTTCAGAGTCATCAAAGAACAATACTGGGCGTGTTCAAAATGGCCATTTATGCAGCGGTTCCTGGTGATCACTGTGGCTATATTAATGGGAGCAGTCATCGGGCTGTCTGTCTGGTTGGCTATCAGCAAGGATGATGACCCACCGATATCAGGAATTTTCCGGTCGGAGACCATAAACTAAAGACTGTAATTCCAGACAAAAAGTAGTTTTATGAATGTAATTATAATGTTTTAGGTATATCTGTAATTTGTAGAGCCTAGTCGACAATGTATTAGTTAAGTTTGGTATGCTTTAATTTTATCAGTAGCTCAGAATAGAATAAAGACGTCAGGGAGAGACGAAGGGTTAGGGTTCAAATCCGGTCTGAGATTATTATTTTTTGCTTTTAAAATGCTAGTATTATTAGGTAATCTACCTAAAAATATAGTAGCACCAAGCAGTGATTCTGCATTATAATAATGTGTGAATTTGCAATCGTTTTTTTTGTCTTTTCTCCAAAGCAATGAGTACGCTCTTCAAGATAAATGAGCAACAAGAAAGTGTCTTCCTTTGTTTAATAGTACGTATAAAGATTTAAAAAATATCGGAAGCTTATTTTGAATATCTTTTCAAGCTAACCTAACGACTATCTAAACTAAGTTGTCCTTTTTTAACTATGGATATTGAATTAAATTAACTTACACCTTATCCTGGCACTAACTAAACTAACACAACAAAAAATAACTAAACCCACCAAGCATGATGGGTTAACCGAGGAAAATTAAGATGTTATAAAAAAGACAATTCTTTTTGAGTCGAGAAGAATAAAATTACATGAACGAAAGTTTCTAGGCTTTTTTTAAAAAAAATACTGGCAATTGTACCTAATTAGTTTTTAAGATTGGCGTACTTAGTAGTTCCAGATAATCTCTTATCTGTAAATATTTTCAATTCTCTATGCTGATTTCTCAAAAGAAATTAAGTTTAATAGAAAAAATAGGTTTTAGTTTCAATTTTCGTACTAAAATAATGTGAAAAGTGATTGTCTAATTTTCAAGACGAAACGATTTTCTATGACATAATTTTTATGTTTGAACAAGTACGTGGGCATAGCCGCGGGCAAGATCTAGTTATGTAATAATAGCAAGTGCTATGAGTAATTTGTAGTGGCTTGGTATTTTATCTTTTGAAAATGTATTTGTACCTGAATTTGTTTAGAAAGATTCTGTAATATGTTTAGTAGTCATTAAGCCATTAATCTGCGAGTTATTTAGTTTTATTGATCAGAGCGCAGTTATCACCAAAATTTAAAATATATTTTTGAACATAAATAACATGTGTTGTTCTTACCCTTAAATAGTAAAGCAGAGTCAATTTAACAGACCACATTTGACAACTGTCAATCTCTGTTAATACTTGTCAAAAAAAGCATGAAAATTCAATATTTTGACATTAGTACAATAAATATTATGTATTTAAATTTACTTTGGGGTTAGATTCAATTCGTGTTATTAGTCCAGGGATATTTATTTATTATTTATTTATTATTATTATTTAAAAATAAAAATGTTATGCAAATCTACAATTCTAACTTTGAATTATGAAATAACACTATTACAAAGATACAGTGGAGGAGTTTTGGCGCCATCGAGAGAAAAGATGGTCGAAGTTTTTTCATAATTATTAAATTTTGTGTTAATATTAAGTGAAATTAGTCAATTTTAGTGGCATTTTATATAATTTTGTTCAGTGAAAGAGCACAAATTAAATAATCACTAAGAAATTAGCGTATCGTGTATTTCCTCCTTGCCGCCAAATCTCATTACAAAGCTTGTGTAATGAGCCACCGCTTTACCCAAGAGCCTGACATGACTTCTTGACGACTTATGACTGATGACTAATTATAATTAATTGAAATTGATATAAAATTCGATGCAAATTTCTACTTGACTAATGGCTAAATACTAATGTGAAAGCCAAAACCTAAAGAAAGAAAGAAGATACAGTGGCAAATTTTAATAAAATGTCAAATGTGACCTTTTAAATTGACCCTGATTTAAAGTCAACGATACAAATAAACAAATTCATAACATATGTAAAAATATTTATATGAAAAGAGTATTGAACGTTGATCATCCACATACACCCTGATTTTTTACTCACCATCCAAATTTTAATATGTTGATCTTAAGTGAAAATAATTAAATAGGTGTTTTTTCTTTTAGTATCCCTCAATACTAAAATATTAATATGACATCGCAAAGTCGTCTACAAAGTACCGTACCTACGCGCTGAGTGTTCCGACATGCTAGATAGCTACCTGCCAGATACCTATTTTTTTTTCATAAATGGACTTGTTTATAGATACTTTATGCCTAGAAAAAATTTGGATGGTGATAAAAAAATCTTGCTGTATATTACTCTTTCTTTGCAAGTGTACAAAGAATGATATTTCTTATACGATACTCTCTGCCTTAAGGGACTTGGCGTAAAGACATGTATGTATGTGACAAATATGTAGGTCTGCCTTTATTGTAGATTTAAGTATTGCTTGTCTGAAAACGTAAACTGTATCAGAACATTATCACAATGTATAATATCTTAAGCTTTATCATGCGTTATGAAAATATGTAGGTAAGTAAAAGATAAAAAACAGACAAAGAAGGAATACTAATACCGATAATTTTAGCGCAGTGAAACTGCAGAAAACCGACTTTTATTTAAATAAGTAAGTCTTGGTATAAAAATGAGTATTTTCCTTAGAATTCCATCATCGGATGCATACTTAGTAGTAATTTTTCAAACACAAACCAAATTTTTAAAATTAGTTTGGAAATGACGTAAGATCGATAATATATACAAAAAAGTCTTAGAGTCGAACATAAACTAATTACATTTTGTATTATTGTGTTGAGCGGGAAATATTTGGGGTCTTCGGCTTCCAAGCAGTTCAATTCATTCATAACGCACTGCTTTTCCTGTTTTGTGTCGCAATAATAAAGTATAATTTTTTTTGGGGGGAAATTGCAAGTTAATTAACTTTATTAAGATTTAATTATGGATTTAGCAAAATCTATCAATTTTCATATACGGAGGGTGTCTCTCTAATCTCTTTTTCGAAGTTAATTAAAACTTAAATAGAAATAATGTACTGTTTTTCACAAGTAGGTTAGAATAGTGATGAAAAGTATTTGAAACTACGAATGAGGTGAATAGTAATATTAAATAATAAAATAAATCGCGTAATTAATAAGAAAAGAAAATTTTAATAGCTCTATGATATAAATAATAATCAATTTGATATATTTAAGATTAAAAGACTTAAAAAATGATAACAAAATGAAATACGCATAAACTGTATACTGTATAATATACTATGTAGTTCAATTGATAAAACACCGTTATCAATAGACGAAGAATGCGAATACATTTCCTATCTGGGGGAAATTATTTATTTTAAAAATAAACGAAATCTGTAAATTTATTATAAATTTATTGCAATATATTTGATAACCTCATACTCACAAAGCTAAATGAAATTGAAAGTAAATTAAAATGTGGGCAAGATTATTTTAAACCAACCGAAAAAGACTACCAATTCGACTATATTTATGTTTTTTACACAATTTCTGTGCCAATAAGTAACTTATTTTGATAATTTTTCTTTGAAATGTAGGTCCATGATCTTACGGTGATCCCATATCGATTTTATCATAATCTGACTAGTGGTTTTTGAGTTATACTGAATAATGCAAAACTTTCACCTATCAAGACAATATTTTCATCAAGGGAACTTACTCGTAGTATCTCCTTACTTTAGCAGGTTCTAACAATTAGTAGAGATTATAGCATTGTCATTCCCATTTGTACTTCAACATATCTAATATTTCTTTTCATAAGAACCATCTCTAATAATAGCTAACACGATAAAAAAAAATATTGCCGACACTGGTTCGTCAGTGCAGGCGTAATGAGGTGTACACGGGAAATGGAGTTAATTTTTAAATACAGGGTTACTTTCAAAGAATCGGCCAAATTATACTACAAGGTTGTTCAGGCTAAAATGATAACGCATTTTAAATATTTAAATTTAAATCTTAAATATACACATACTCACATATATTCACGACAAGTCCCTTACGGGGTACACAGAGAGTATAAAGTGCCAAACCTCACGATCCTGGCAAATGTGCCTGTCTTCCTCCACATTCATTACCCTTTCATACAAACACGCCGGTTTCGGAGACTTGACACCACCCTCGAATAGTACCCGAGCGATTTGATCGTGGAATGTCAACCTTGGTCTCTCCGGTAATCCATTCACATTCTTTTATCTGTCATTCTTTCTACAAGTTCGAACCAGCGGAGCATGCCCGTTTCTTATTTTAACACCAACATTTTCTTTCAATCCCTCTCTCACTCGGATCTCACTGATACGAATGCGGTCAGCGAGCGTAATACCACAGATTTTACGTAGAGCTCTCATTTCGACCGAATTTATCCTACTCTCATGCTTTTTCTGACATACCTACCCAATTTTAAAACACGATAATAGGACACTTACGCGAACGTGCAGTTCTCTTACTAGTCTGTTCTTACGCGTATGTATACCCACTACATTGGTACATAACACACTGTTTTCTTTGTTAATACAAATGGCTGAACATGACAATTAAATTTTACATGTTGCTCTTTTCCTCTTCGATATCTTTGATATCGTTATCACGATATTACTTGATGTTAAAAGAATTTATTTACAACTTATCATTTCCGTTATATTATTAGCCTAGCAACATTTTGTTTTTGATCCCTTGTTTACTCATATTATTAAAATATACCAGACCTAATCGATAAACAACGAATTAAAAATTATACTACATAATTTAAGTGATTAGTTGTTCAAATGGTAACAGAGTTGTCAGCGAGAGACAAAAGTGCGAGTTCAATTTCTAACGTGTTTTTTTATATCTTTACTTTTTTATAGAAACTTGCAATTTTTGATGACAGAAAAACGATCAAAAGAATTTTTTAATGTCAACAAACACAATCCACATACAGACACCAAAACAGATAAAGGTGTGTTGTCAACCTTAGGCTGAGATCTCATGCTATTTATAGAAGTTGGTTGTTTATACTTCTAACCAAAACCACAATAAGACGACTACAACTACAGATCTACCACTTTATGAGACGGCTATGTTTCCTAGCCAAAATCGTAGTGACAAGTATACCTTTCATGTCACAGGATGTCCTGGACGTTCCTCTGGCAACCTCTTCGAGTACGAGTATAAGTAAATATATTCAAGCCCATATCCCCGAAGAGGTAGACAAAGGCGAAGTCAGGACACCCACGAAGCCGAAGATACTAAGTCCTACAATGTGGTAGGTAGCAAACCTATCGCCAACCGGCCACATTTACAATCTACAGCCGGCAAAGTTATTTTTATAAGAAAATTTAAAATGCACATTTTCTATTTTTTTTTTGTTGCCCGACCCGGAGTTCGAACCTCCTCAAGAAGTCGAGTCGAGAAAAGGGGACCTTAAGAAGTCAAGTCCGTCGCCGGACCTCTAGACCTCATGAAGAAATACGAATATACATACATACATACATACATATCTTCACGCCAAGTCTCTTACGTAGTAGGCAGAGAGTATCGAGTGCCAGACCTCACGATCCTGACAAACCTGTCTTGCTTCCTTCACATTCATTACCCTTTTCATACAAATATGAAATACGGATATGAAGATGTTAACTGTTAAATAGAGATGTAAAGTGTCTACATTAGGTACAACAAATCCCCTGATAGCCGTAGGACTATTGATAAACTGTAGGGTTATGCTTGAATCTCGATTTCATATAGATTGGAAATTGGAATCGTATATTGCTATTCTTAAACAGAGTAAATAATTTAGTTCCAAAAAATAACGAATCCGCTAAAATAATTTATTTATTGTTACAAACTAAATGTAAGTAATTTGTATTCGTTATTGAGCATCTAAAATGTTACGCTTGAATCTCGATTTCACATACATTGGAAGTTGGAATCGTATATTGAATTTTAGGTATTCTTCACAGTACTAGCATTTAGCAAAAATGCAGAGTCAGCTAAAATAATTTATTTATTGTTACAAACTAAATGAAAATAACTAGTTTTTGTTTTCAAAAGCACCTAAAATTTCGTATTCGATTCCAATTCCCAATTTGCACAAAATCGAGATTCAAGAGTAACACTACTGAACATTTTATCTTAAACGGCTTTGTTTGGCGAGGCTTCTAGAAGCTATTGATCTCTGATAACAAACTTATGTAGTTAGCACACTAGTCAGATTAAAAAAAAATTAGCCCATAGTTGATTTCAATAGGTACTTATTAGTTTCATTTACCTGATGTTTAAATGGTAAGACATATCTAGATGTAGGTATCACCTCTGTGGTCTAGCGGTCCAGGTATCGGACTTGACTTCATGAGGCCCCAGGTTCAATTCCCGAGTTGGGAAACAAAAAGAAAATGTGTTTTTTCCAATATTCTGATTAGAATATAATGTATTTCATGTTAACCATAAAAAAGCTACTTGTGAAGATTATCGCCTCTGTGATCCAGTGGTCCGGCGTCGGATTTGCCTTCTTGAAGTCCCGGGTTTGATCCCCAGATCAACCAACCAATACAACTAGCTCAAGTGTATTTTCAACTTTCTTTTTTATATAACGTTGCCCGGGATTGGATGTGTGCCCGTTTCAAAGACCTCAAGAAGTCAAGTCCGACACCGGACCATTAGACCACAGAGGCGATAGACGATTCACGAGTACCTTTTGTATGGTTAACATGTAATAAATTATATTCTAATTAGAATATTGGAAAAAACACATTTTCCTTTTGTTTTCCGACCCGGGAAATGAACCTGGGGCTTCTTGAAGTCAAGTCCGATACCTGGACCGCTGATCACAGAGGCCACAGTATGGTTTAATTATTTTCCAATTCCGATTTGCTACACCTGATTGACTTTAGCATATTATTAGTTGAAAATCATTAATGTTAGACAATGTTTAGTAAAACAACTGTTAATGTTTCGCTGTAGCCAGTAGTTTATAATATACTTTCACTACTTACTAAAGGGATTCCTGTCGGAAAGGGTTTTAAGTCAAACCGTAAATTTTGCTAAAACTCATTAACGCGTATTCTATTGACTGACTGAGAAAATAAAAATTAGGTCGTTTTTAAAGTAATTACAACAAAACCTAATATCATAATTTCTATTTCTATGCGAATTTTTCGTTTGAAAGCTGACGTGGTCGATACCGTTCTTAGCTATATTACGTATAGATTTTGTAAGTTATTGACCATTTTTAATTTTATTATCTAGCTGACTCGACAAACGCTGTCCTCTCTTTACTATGAATATTAAATTATTATATTGTCTGACCTTCTAATGACCCCAATATATCTTGTGTCACACTTCACGCGTGATGCATAAAATAAGTGAAGTAGGGATTCATAAATTAACCCTAACGCCCGAAGATTGGGCGAATTCTTAAGTTATTGAATTCTTAAGTTTTTTAACGTTCTAGTGACCTCACTATTTTTTATGTCACAAGAATTTTTTTCTGGCAATAAATTATACTAAAACTAAGAAGAAAACTATTACATCAGTTCACGCGAGATGCAAAGAACATGTAAGTATGCATTCATACAGACATTGTTCTGACTTTACTATAAATATTGAATTATTAAATTTTCTAACGTTCTAGTGACCTCAATGGTTTTTGTTTCATAAAAATCTTTTCCTGACAATAAATAACACAAGAAATAATTAGCGAAATTATGGCATCCGTTCACGCGTGATGCAAAGAACGAATGAAATAGGCATGCACAGTCTCAACTGACCGTCGCTGTTCTGTCTTTACTTTTTAAAATATTAAATCCTTAACTTCCTAACGTTCTAGTGACCTCAACATTTTTTTGTGTCTAACAACAATAAATCCATCAATAAATACATCCGTTCACTCGTGATGCAAAGGGTAAATAGGGATTCATTTTTATAAATATAAGATTTAGTTCAAATTTGTAAAAATATGTGCGACAATGTACAAGCGTAGTAACAACTTAATTATCTTGATAACGATAATACAATCTGTATACATTTAAAAATTATCTAAATGATTGATTAATGCAATAATTGTTGGCTGATTGTTAATCAACCGACTATAATAACCTGTAAGTACCTGTTTAAAGCCTCAAAGCCATGGGGTTAAAAATATATTTCATGACCGCCTAGCTGGTCGAGTGGCTAGCGTACACGGCTAACTAAACTGACGGGGGCAGACATTTGTGTGATGAACATTTAGATGTCTGCATTTCCGGGTCTTAAATTTATTTTGGTATATATTTAAGTACTTATGTGTATTAGTATCGTTGTAACACAAGCATATAATTTGCTTACTTTGGGGTTAGATACAATTCGTGTAACTTGTCCAGACATCTTTATTTATCTATTATTATTTCTTTTCTCCTGATGTTATGAGACAAACTTGGTGTTTAAAAACCATAGAGGTTATAGATTCGTCACGGACCCGTAGGTGGGATGAAACCATTAACATAGTAGTCTACCGGGTCACCAGAAATTATTATGTTGGCATTATGATGGCAGGACTAGGTGGTATAGGTAGGTAGATATATGTAGGTTAGCTATTCCTGCCGCCATAAGGTCACGACGTGTTCCGGTTTGGAGGGTAAGGTAGCGGGTAATCTTACTTCTGCTCAGGGCCTAACAACCCGGCCTCAGGTTGACAACGCACTATTACCTTTGGTGTCTATAGGCGGGGTGAATTCCTTACCATCAGGAAATCCGTCTGCTTGCTTGCCTTCCAATAACATTAAAAAAGGATTAGATATGGCAATGGATCTCTACTCGGGCAACTTGGTGCACAGCACTCTACTATCAGTGAGAATTAAATAAAATACAAATAAAAAGGTCAAGAATGAAGTTCTTTTCGGTGTGGGCTTATAACGCCATAGTATTTATAATTGGTGGTTACTCGTGTAGATTTGAAACGGAAACAAGAAGATGTCGTATCTGTTTTGCTGCTATAATGTCAGTAATTATCATTTTAGTGTTCCAGTTTAAAACACAGAGCTGCTAGACTCCTTAACAACTATCGGTCTTAGATTGACAACAAATGATTACCACCTATGGCATACATGACATGTGGTGAAAATTCAATTTTTTGTTTGATTTTCTATTCTCTTAGAAAAATGTTTAACTGCTCATAATATCTTTATTAATCCGTAAGTAAAACAAAACCGACCAGAACAATACAATATTGACGACACAACAAGCTCCTACACATTCCACATTATATTACTAGTGGTCGCGACTCGGTGGGAATCGCTCCTAAAAATCGTAATTTATTGCTGTATTAAGGCTGGCTACAGACTAGTCACGCACCCTACGTATAAATTAATGCTGTACTTTTTTTGCGTCAAGAAAATTGTAGTGTTATGCCAGCAAGGTCACTGATCAGAAAATTAAGATTTCTACGATTACGATGAGATTTTCTAACATGAAGAGCCGCAGTTTTGTAATAGTAAACTTTCTTAATTTCAGTATCTATTTGCAAGCCTATGTTGGTGATTACAACAGTGTCAAAATGTTTATGAAGTACGGTATACGTTAGCAGGTATATCGGCTTATGGAAATCGATAATGCCACTCAAATAATTAGGTGCCAATGTGATGCCAGCTCTTAAAATTTTAAAAAAGGTACGTGTCAAAAAAAATAATATAGTAAGAAAGAGAAACCAAAGTTACCTTACTTTGTTGAATAAGTAAGACTTTTCCGTTAACCTAAAGATCTTATAAAAAATTGTCTAATAGAATTAGGAAATCGTTTATTTCAGATAGACCATACAAAAGGCACTTGTGACGCGACTATACAATACTACAATCAACCGCCGGATAGACCCTTGAGATTGAGATGACCCAGCAATAAACTCAGCGAACTTGCCTTTTTACGATATATGTATGCAATAATTAAAGTAATAATAAAATTATTTCTCATATTTGTAAAAGATTGGCATGAGAACCAATCAATCCGAAGCACACTTATCTGCTAAATATTCAGCAATGGTATTCAAATTCAAAACTAAATTATTTCCAAGAATTGTAAAAACATATACATCGACCCATGAAAGAATGGGTTTCTCAGTTGGAGACATGCACAGGAAGATTATTTTTATTCTTTGTATTGATACAGTGTATATTATATTCGAGACAAAAAACAGGTATGCCATTTGTTCTTTGAAAGGGTGAAAAAGTAAAAAGGTATAAATATTAATAATAACCAAACCTAGAATAGAGCAACTCATATGTTCGTTACACAGACATTGATTCCGTTGAGAATAACATCCGGGCCTTGTGATTAGTAGGGCGACATTAAGCGTAAAAAAATAGTTTAGCAGTTTTCCTATGTTTACATTATCGACTTTGTGGTTGAGTGGTCCGGCATCGTACTTGACTTCTTGAGGTCCCGGGTGCGACCCCCGGCTCAGAAAACAAAAAAAAGACGGGTTGCACTCCGGTAGTACCGGCAGAAGTGAAAACTTGAATATTAACGTTGTGCATTTTTGATATTTTGGAATGGTTAGGAAGTAATTTTGCACAAATTGCTTTAATTATCAGTATGAAAGTACTATCATTTATGCACAAATATTATTTTTATATAAATAACATGCGTTTGGCTTAACAAAAACTCGCTAAAGTAAGACCGCGTGACGGCTAGGAGCGTCGTCGTATCATCTGTATAATGAACATTGCTTGTCTACACAAAAAGCTTATTTTCAAGAAAGAACAAAAAGAGCGATGTCTGTTGATATTATACGTATCTGCTATGAATCATGTTGTCTTGTGAGAATGTAATGGTAGGTCTGTTGCGGCGTATTATCCATTGCCAATCCTATACTCTTCGGAAATATCTAAGCAATACAAAAACAGCAACGAATCTACGTTTTATTTTAAATCTCGCGTCTTCTTATTCGCGCATGCGCAGGGCGCCATCTTACGTTCTGACGATCTGACACGAATTTAGAAGTTTTTACCCAATCCAAAAAAGGGCGCAACGCCGCTAAAGAAGTTTTCAGTTCAAAAATGTGTATTTTTAATTTTATTAAAAAAATAACGTTGCCCGGGATTGAATGTCTGTCTGGTGTGCATTAGGCTTGCCACCTATCACATTGTGAGACTTAGCAACTTCGAATAATCATGGATGCCCAGGTTGAGCCTCTGTCTAAGTACCTTTTCGGGATAAGGGCGTAAAGTTTTTTTCCCTACATATTTAAAAGTTTTGCAGCCTGCGGCCAGCCTAACCGCACCTCAAAGGCCTTCGACCAGTGATTTACGCGGCGCCCCGCAGCTCCATTACCCTGTCCACGTAATGGCGATCCCTATCATCTATCCCGATATGCTCCCATTTGCTATTGTTAGCCAACCCACCTATTGTTCACGATAAACGCCCCGATTCACTTATCTCTACAAAAATACCACTCTCAAACCGTTGGCTATTTATAACTGACCACAAGATGGTAGATAGGTGGTCTATCTCTTTTTAAGATCGTTTAATTTGGAATCTATATACCTAGTCGGTCATAAGTTTTGTAACACTATAAAAACATTTAAATTAAAAATGCTGGCCACCAAAATGTTTCTCAATTTGAATTTAGAATCTTTTATGAAAATAAATACCTACTAAGTTTTGGCGCCATCGAGAAAAAATGACGTGTTCGAAGTTTTTTCATAATAATTGAATTTCGTGTTTGTATTGAGTCAAATTAGTCAATTTTGGTGGAAGTTTGTACAATATTATTAAGTGAAAGTGAACAAATGAAATTATCATGAAGAAGTTAGCGTATTGTGTATTTCCTCGTTGCCGCCAAATCTCACTATGAGCGTAAGTAATGAGGCCACCGCTTCACTTAAAACCTTGACATATTGACGACTTATGGCTAATTTTGATTGAAGCCCTTTTTTGGTAAATTTGATACAATTTATACTTGACAAATGGCAACATACTAAAGCGAATTCCAAAACCTAAAGAAAGCGAAAGAGAAAATAAGTGCATATATTTTTTTCTAATTTGACGTAGGTATTATTAAAATGGGGTGGACGCTTAAAAAATCGCTGATGTTGCTCTGCATAGAAGTGGTTACACACCAACTCCAATTTTTGAAATTTTGAATAATTTGAATTTAACTAGAAGATTTAAATGTACAACACCTCATAGTTGATTTTTGATCTCAGATACATTAAGAAAACTATTCAACCCTAGGAACGGGAAAACAAAGGATAATTGGTTTTACACTAATTGATTTTAATACTGAATAATGTGCAAATCAGGCACTTTTATAAAGACTTAACGGTAGGAAAATACTTTTGCCTTTCGGCTGTTTTTTTTAATTTATTAAGTACACAAATTTAATCCAAACAAACAATTTCGTTGAAAAATGGTCACCGGTCTATAAGAAGTAAGTGTAACTCACTCTTGGACTAAATTCATTCCGTATTATTAATAAACATGGAATAAGGAGTAAAATCAAGGTTACCGCTGTCTGTTCTTATGCATGCGCTTTTTTTCAATAGTAATAGTGATTAAAGAGAAAATTATCTTTATATTTATAACTCTTGTGTTCGTGTGTTTGTCACTGAATTCCTTCTAACCGACTGGACCGATGTTGATCAAACTTTTTGTGTGTGTTCAAGGGAGTTCGAGAATAGTTTAGATTCACAATTTGGTCTCCTGGAAAATGTTTTTTTAATTATTTTTTTAATATATAGATAGATGTGAGATAGGTATATCACAAAAACGTTTTCTGTGGCAAAAACTTAACGTCATTGACAGCACGTCAGAGATTGACTAATGATTAATATTATTAATCAAATGTATTGATAGCAAAAGGATATATTTGTGATAGTAATTTTATTGTAAGTAAAGTTGAGATAGTGCAATTAATTATGGTAATAAAAATATGTAGGTAAGTATGTAAAATACTTACTTTAAAATAAAGTATATAAAAATATACATATATTTTATATTTATTTATTTAGTTTATGTTTATATTGAAAGAAAGTGTTGGTGTTAAAATGCGAAAAGGCATGCTCCGCTGGTTCGATTATGTGGAAAGAATGACAGATGAAAGATGACAGAGAAAGCAGATATACAATGCGAATATGGATAAATGTAGTTAGTCGGAGAGACTAAGGCTGATATTCTACGATCAAATCAATCGGATATTATCCGAGGGTGGTGTCAAAAGTCTCCGAAACCGGCGTGTTTGTATGAAAAAGGTTATGAATGTGAAGGAAGCTAGACAGGTTTATCAGGATCGTGAGGTCTGGCACTCAATCTCTCTGCCTACCCCGTCATAACACAAGTCAAAAAATAAAAGGTTGTCTTCGCTTAAAAGGATCGTTTTGTTTGGAGATAAGACCGCCTTTTATATACTAAAAACTATAATCACATGCTATGGTTAATACTTCATTGTAGGTACTTACTTTATTGTTACTTTAATTGTGCACAATATAGAGCTCATTCATTCATTCATTATTTACAGTCGACAATGTATAAAAAGTGTTTCTTGTTACTACTCTATGCTTAGTGTTTATCTTTTTACATTTAAAAATAAAACTCTATTTCCGGATAAACGGGTGAGCCAACATAACTAATTCTTTTTATGCAAATGCTAGTTATTGTGAGAAGGTTCTTTTGAAAAAAAATATTCATAGTATGAGTCAACGTCTGTCGGTTTAGCTAGTTATTTGATAATAATACTACTATTACTTTATTAAATTTATTTTATTATTTACTAGTAGTAGTAGTATAGGCAAATGATACAAGTGTTCTATTTATTTATTCTATCTTTTTATTTTATTTCATTTCTTTCATTTTAGTTTTATCTATTTTCCCCGTGTTGGTCCGGGCTCTTTTTGCAGAATAGACCATCTGCCTTGTCGGGCAGCTCGCTAAAGGCGAGCATAGGCTCACAGTCACTAACACTGTGACATCTGACTAGGTGATAGAGTTTCACAGCGATTCGCATGGTTTGGTACCACCGGCTACCTATTCCTGCCGCCATAACCTCGTGACGTGTTCCGGTTCGGAAGGTAAGGTAGCCGGTAAACTTACTTTTGCTCGAGGCCTAACATCTTGGCCTCAGGTTGGCAATGCACTATTACCACCTTTGGTGTCTCTAGGCGGCGTGAATTTCTTACCATCAGGAAATCCGTCATGTTGATGCCTTCTAATACTAAAAAAAATATTGTTATTCTGCTGTTGAACCCTAAAAATTTGGTTTCAGTAGCAATGTTATTGTTTCATGACATTAACAATTCAACTCCTACTATTAGTCACTATTAACAAAAGTACATGCCGATGTCAACATCTTGTGATAAAATGCTAAATGCCCTTAGTTAGTCACAAGGTGGTCCAATTTCTCAAACCTTTTCTTATCTCCAAGCTCAGTTTGAACAAATTTGAACTAGTTTGGATTTCTTTGCCTCTGGAATTTGCTCTGTATACAAAACATACCATACTATTCCATTACTAACATTTTATTTGGTTTTGACCATTCCACAAAATAAAGTAAGGTTTTTTTTAATCCACAAAGTAATAAATAAACAGACTAGATTTTATTTTATTTTATTTTATCAATTTATCATGCAAATATGCTTATCTGAATGTAACATAACCTTTTAGCTTTTTTTATGGTATTGGAAAGCGAACAAGCAGACGGATTTCCTGATGGTAAGAAATTCACGCCGCCTAGAGACATTAAAGGTGGTTATGGTGCGTTGCACATCTGTTTGTCTGCCATACAATACCTATCATGAAAAAACTAGCATCGTCACTAGTATGGCCATATTTAGATAAGGAGTCGGATTAACAAAAACTGCCTTTCGAAAAACAAATAGAATTTGGGGTACATCTTATACCTTAAACGAGCAATTCTTGTATATATAAATATAATTGGAATCTCGAAATCGGCTCCAACGATTTTCATGAAATTTAGTATATAGGGGCTTTCGGGGGCGATAAATCGATCTAGCTAGGAATCATTTTTAGAAAATGTCATACTCGTGTTTTATTGTTGTTGTTAAGTAACTAAGTCAATGATTGTTTGCTTTGAGGTTAGACTTTTTAAATTTTCGTACTTAAATATAATTTCCAAAAAACACAATTTATAAAAAAAACAAAAAAAAAAAATACCGAGCAAAGCTCGATGATATTTATCAGAAAATTCAACTGTTTATCTTTCTGTAACATAAAACAACCTCCGGCTATCAGATTTTATGTTGAAGGTCGGCATGTTTGATGTTGGATCTTATAGGTAGCTAACTAACGAAATCATATAGTTATCACACGTGTAATGGTCTACGTAACGTATCTTTATCGTTTAAATTGTATCATAACAGTAAGTCAGGGCTTCACAATAGGGATGTATCCGACTCCGGTTTCGTTAAGTCGGAACTTGCGACTAATATTACAGCCGAAGTCAGAAGTTCCGACTTCGGCTCCAACACTTTTAAATCGAAGGTATTAATCGGAGGTCGAAGCACAACATAGATTGGACGGAGACAAAGCTTCAAATCTTTTGTTCGTCTAATACTTTTGGAATCAATTCATTTGATTTAATTTGTTTTAAAGCTTTTTTTCATTTAGTATAATTTAACATGCTACTTTGGGTTTAAATTCATATTTTTTTATTTCTTGTTTATTTGGAAATAGACCAATTTTTTCATTATTTTTTTAATTTTATAATTGAAAATTAAAATAAAAAAAAATTGACTAAATATTGTTTTATTTGTCCTTAAATAAAATTTCTCTCTCATGCTATCACTTTTGACCCTGTCTCCGACTCCGATAAAGCAAATTTAAAATATCCTACTCCGCCTTCGGTTCCAATAAAACTACCTCCGTTACATTCCTACTTCACACATGCAACATCAATATTATATTACAAGTTGATTATAGTTCACGAAAAAACCATAAAGGAAATATTTCAATCGTTTATCGGTTAAATATATCTCAGTTTAGATTAAAGAAAAGTTATTAGGTTGTTCCTCAATCGACAAGAACAATAGACGTATAATAATTGGAGTCGTTGTATGGTATCTTTAGTGGGTTTTATCGTAATAAAAACTGATATACTCTATATTATGTTATTTAATATAATACAATAATAATGTAGTTTAAACGCGACACCTTTTTAATGAAATATTACGGAAAAAACATTTTGATTGCATTTTATTCAACCATTTACGTAACTTTTGAAAATTTACAAGTTTATATAATAGGTATGTGCTATAGCTATATTCTCGCGGGGGTCTCGTTGGATGCAGGCCGCTTCCATCCGGTCGAAGTGGAAGTCAATGGGGGAGGCCTATGTTCAGCAGTGGACGTCCTATGGCTGAAATGATGATGATGATGATGATAGCTATATTTGTTATTCGTATTGAGAGTAGGTTTTAGGGTTGAAAGAAAAAAATGGAACTTTCAAGAAAAAATGTCAAGCTGAAATTTATATCTATTAAATATTCAAATACAATGTCCGATGTGCTTGTGTAAAAAACAAACTTCTAAACCAACGCAATAAAAAAATACAGCCTTTAGCCTCAAATTTTCGAGTACCTAGTAATACCAACTGGATAAATAAATATCCTTCGACACGTTACGCAAGTTGAATCTAACCCTAAAGTAAGCATATTAAATGCTTGTGTTATGGGTGTTAGTCAACGATTCTAATACATAGAAATACTTAGATAGATACCAGAATAAATTTAATAAACACCCAGACCGGGAAATGTAGACATCTAAATATTCATCAAACAAATTCCTGCCCCGTCGGGAATCGAATCCGAGCCTTACGGTTGGTCAGCGTAGTTAGGCGTGTATCTTAGCCACTCGACCAACAAGGCGGTCATTAACTACGGCGAATACAGAATCTTTAAATTTGATACAAAGCAACGTCATACAATAATAATACAGATAGAATAAAAATTGTGAAAGTCGTAAATTTTTAGATACATTTAGTTATACATTTACAGGTATGTATAGAAACCTCGGTGCGCGAGTCCGACTCGCACTGTACCGTTTTTTAAGTTTTTTTTTTTTATGACATTGGAAGGCAAACAAGCAGACGGATTTCCTGATGGTAACAAATTCCCGCCGCCTAGAGACACCAAAGGTGGTAATGATGCGTTGCCAACCAGAGGCCGGGATGTTAGGCCTCGAGCAAAAGTAAGTTTACCGGCTACCTTACCCTCCGAACCGGAACACGTCATGACGTTATGGCGGCAGGAATAGGTAAGGCGGTGGTACCAATCCGGGTGAGTCGCTGCGAAACTCTACCACCTAGTCAGATATCACGGTGTCAGTGACGGCAAGCCTATGCTCGCCTTTTACGAGCTGCCTGGCACAGGAAGGCAGATGGTCTATTCTACAAAGGAGCCCGGACCAACACGGGGAAAAAAGTAGAATCAAAACTAATTATAAAATGGATACGGTGCAAGTTTCATTATAGAACGAAGTATTTATTAGCATTGACATATCTCTAAGTGGTGGATGAAGAGACAAGACGTAGCAATATGAGGAAAAACAAAATCAACTCGATCTGTGGTTCCTCTCATCAAGATAACTTGGTACCTATAATTAAAGAGTCGTAAGCCCTCAGTAGTTTGCCTAAAAGTAACAAATCGTTGCTCATAGTTGTACAAAATGTTTAGAGTTTAGATGCAATCGAAAACGAACGAATGTTTTTAGATTTTGCACTATTCGTACAAAAAGCAACCATTCGTAAGCAAAACGACGCGTTTCTTTAATATAGGAAACGGGCCTAAGTCCATTAGACATTGCCATATTGGTTAGCGCCCACTGTTGACAGGGCGGAGCGTCGGGGCGCATCGCATTGCAAAGCACACTGAGACGGGCCGGGCCGCATTGCATCGACGGATTTCTGTTACTCAGCACCAAAGAGTAAAGCAAAAAAAAATTGACCTTTGACCTTCAAATCGTCAAGTATGGAAAGTGGCGTCATACGAAACTTTAGCTTCAAAATGTCATTAGTGCTCTTTTTATAATAATAATATCTTGATCTTTGGTGACTGTAGGCCGCATGGGGGAATGCGCTCGGGGTGTCTCGCGGAAACCCGCAACGAAAAAATCCCCGATGCGCCCCGTCCTGTAGGTCTTACTCCATATAAAATGTATGAAAGCAATTTAGGCAGATTATTGTGCTGCCATGCGCCTCGTTCTGACTTATCCAAATGGGCGCTATCCTTTAACGACGTCGTGATTGTGACGTTTTGTGTCTCTGATTGAGAATTTTACCGAAACAATTAAGCGAAGTAAAACAGAAAAATTCTGACAATTCGATTTCAATCATCGATTTTCCTCGAATTCCCTGGGTTTCCATAATCAGACAACTTAAATACGTTGTAGTAGTAGTAAATAACAAAATACGTCTAAACAGTTTAGTTGTTAACAATTTTTCAATACGAAA
>NJDD01000760.1:362718-386574 GCA_002245505.1 Calephelis nemesis
CCTGCCGCTCGCTTCCCCGCGTTCCCCCCAGCGTTGCTCTGTGCAAGTACATGAGTCGGCCGACTGTTAGTATTAAGACTGTGCTTGTGTTATGGGTGTAGTCAACGATTGTACCCATTTTGATTAAATTTGATATGTTTTAAATAAAAGACCCGAGTCCAGAAAAATACTACTTTTTTAAAAAAAATCAGTCTCATAGCTAAAGTTCTGTTTGATATTGACTATTTCGTAGACACACTGAAACTTTTTAATTAGAATGCTTGCCAAATAATAAGTAAAATCAACTTACTTGCCCGGTGTGTCCCTGCAGAACTCCTCAGAACCATGCACCCCACAAGTGGCATTCGCAGTAACGCTGGCATAAGGTGCCACATCGAGTGGTGGTGGCAATAACCCCTCGTTGCTGGTTACCACTTTAGTAAGGGTCGTACTGCTGAGCCGATCTAGGACTGCACGACCTGAAACAAATAAAAATATTATACCAGTGCTTTATACCACTACGTGTAATCACAAGCCGTCTTATTAATAAACACGGAGTAATAAGTACTCCCAGGTGTAACCTTTACTACGACGTTTTAAAACTATAATATAAACTTAATTTACTCCTACATCAATCCATGTTTATTAATAAGAAGGAAAGTGTATACAATATTGTAACCAAATATAAATTCACGCCGTTTCTTCTCCCGACTGGCTAGGTTTGGAAACGGTGGTAGTTTACGGTAACATTTTTAACATTTTAAAATTGTTTAAGTTATAATTCAAATTGTAGCAAGAATAAAACTATCTGTTGAATGAATATTTAAACATTGTGCATATAACTAAATAATCAGTTTTTAAAAATATTTAAATATTTGCACATTACAATGTGGTAGAATATGTTGGAAAGCTTAAATAATTTTGTAACAACTTCAACTCACATATTCCGCAAATAAATATATTTTCTTTTCTTTCTTTTCTTTTTTCAAACCTTTCTTAAGCAAGGCTCTATATATGAACAAAAACCGAATAAAATCTATTCATTAGTTTTTGTGTTTGTTGCGAATAAACAAACAGACGTGGCCGGTGGACTTTATTTTTTTAAAATAAGTATCTGAGTACAATTTGTCAAAGTTAATAACGCCTTACTTTATAATAATAATAAAATGTTAAATTATAATAACTATAAATTGTTAAGTAATATATACTGATAAAACAGCAAGGAGGCTTTACTGGTAAAACTTTTGTCTAATATAAGCTGTTTTATAGACACTAAAACATTAAATTCCAGTGTTTGCTAGATAAGTTTGCGCGACAAAAAAATTAACTATTTTGTCATTTGCCCAATGTTACTATTATAGGTACTACAATTCATACAGAAGCATGGTGTTTTCAAATATCGTATCATTTTCATTAGTATTTTAAACTGTAATTTATGATATCGATACCTACATTTTGAAACTGAAAACAAAATCTAACTGAAATCTACATGAAACCAAACGTAACAAGCATATATTTTATTAACCGAGAAAATATCCAAAGGTCTAAGAAACAAGTTCTTATTAAAATATTTAAAAAAAAATCTTAACTTTACTAAAAAAACAGAACATGTCTACAGATTTTTAATCTTAAAAAAACATTGACAAAAACGTCACATGTAGGCATGTCCAAAGTAATGACATGTCTAAAATGTTCCACCAGTTTATATTTTGTTGCATTGAAAGAAGTGTTGGTGCTTAGCAGAATTACCACGTCTGAAAAAACCTTTTCCTGGTTAATTGTATAGAGTACCCCACCAATTAATGTTTTTTGAAACTAGAGGGTGAATACATTTTTGCGTTTGGAAACACTAGCAGCGTTCTCCGTCACACGCAGACTTTTCTGGCTGCTCTCTACTAATTGTTGTGGTAAGGTCCGTTAGTACTCGGCTATTATGTCTTTGGCTAAAACTTATAATGAGACAGACAAATAATAAATACCTCCCAGTATGATAATTAACTTACCGTGTTTCTGCTTAATACTTGTTAATCACTTGTGGATATTTGCCATGATGAAAATGTAGTGTTTAAGTTAATAGGAGAATTTAGACAGAGTGAAAGAAACAACGATGAACAGTTACTGCAAAAATCGATTCTTTTTTCAGTATCACTTTGCGATTTGATTTTTTTTAAAGGTAGCTCACGACTCCGAGGTGGAACCATGACTTTAATTACAATCTGACTGATGGTTTTTGAGTTGTACTTAAATTGTAATGAATAATTTTCGTCAATGTTGACGATGTATAATGACGATATCGTAGACCAAGACAAAACTTTAGACACTAAAAAAAAGTAAGTATCTTCACGCCCATATCCCCGAAGAGGTAGGCAGAGGCACAACCAGGGCACCCATGGCTAGCCGAAGACACTAAGTCCCACAATGTGATAGGTGGCAAGCCTATCGCCAACCGGGCACATTTCCAATCCCGATCAACATTTTTTTTATTAGAAAATTGGAAATATCCAATTTTTCTTTTTGTTGGTCGACCCGGGATTCGAACCCGGGACCTCATGCAGTCAAATCCAACACCCGGACCGCTAGACCACAGAGGCGACTTTAGACACTATTTATTTTAATTTAAAAATATTTAGTCGTATTACGATAAAATTAATATGAGACCATCACAAATTATGGCATACTACGGATTCCGATTCGGTGGTAGTTTATAAAAATGTATACACGCACAAGTACCACTTGTATGGTTTACGTAAGTTTTTTTCTGATTTAGATTTAATCTATCGATCGCCTCTGTGGTCGAGCGGTCCGGGTGTTGGACTTGACTGCATGAGGTCCCGGGTCGGCCAACAAAAAGAAAATTGCATTATTCCAATTTTCTAATAAAAAAAAATGTTGGTCGGGATTGGAAACGTGCCCGGTTGGCGATAGGCTTGCCACCTATCACATTATGGGACTTAGGATCTTCGGCTAGTCGTGGGTGCCCTGGTTGTGCCTCTGCCTACCTCTTCGGGGATATGGGCGTGAAGATATTTGATACTTTTTAGATTTAATCTGAATTAAAGATATTAATCGAATTCATTGAAATGTCTTTCAAATCGGATTAATAAGTTATCAGTCGCGTTTTATTCAGGAAAAACATTAATTAATTGCTGTTTGACAGTCGGTAATGATGACACAGTTTCATAACAATTATTTATTACTGCACATAAATTAAGAAGCCGCTATCACACGCACCACTGCGGCCATCTGGCAGCGTTATCAGGGTGACCATACTTAAGCATATTAAATCATTACATTTTTCATTCAATGTACGGGATCGACTGTTTCCTTAAATTACTTTTTTACGTTTATTTTGTTTTAGATTCTGTTATTTTGCATTAAGAGAATGTAAAATAAATTTAAATAAAATGTTAAAAAAACGACTTACAATGTGACAGAATTTAAAAACGTTTAACGTTAAATACACACAGTTCTTTTAAGATTTCTTAACATGCAGGTGTAGAAAATTAATTAAATTTAAAAAGTTTTGATAATTCAAAAATTTTGCGCGTCGCGGTCGTTTAATTTAAATATTTAAATTTCTACTTAACTTAGTCTAACAATGTGATTCGTGGCAAACCTTTCGTCAACTGGACACTTCCCCAACTCTGGGTAATCTTGTTTTCAGAAGAAAACTGTAAAAACATTTTGAATTGCCCGACCTAGAAATCGAACACGAAGCGAATGAGTTGATTATGAAAATTGCATTAATAATTTAGTGACTGACATACAGACTTTTGAATGCACATCTTATTAAATGATTGTATGTATATTGGTTGTTTCTAATTTTCAGTATTAAGATTAGTTTTGAGTATCACCTGTACGGTCCACGTGAAAAAAGTTTTTGCTACTTCTGACTCCTACATACTTTTGCATCTATGTACATATGTACATATTATATGCAAGTGGTAGAGTCGCGCAACGACTCGGCGTGTTGGTAATATAATTTTGCCTGTTTCTATTTCTATACACATGAAAGGCATTTAATCTCAAAGTAATATGAATTATGGATCAACATAACAAATAGTATAAACACACCAACAAGTATAAAATACACAAATGTCTTTACCGATTTTCAAAATTATTATATAAACTGTAATATAAACTAATCACGCAAATAAACAGTAATTTGTAAGTTTGATAATTTGAAAATCGTCCTCGAAATTAAAAAAGGATGGCACCACTACACATTCAGTTTCTACGAATGCTCACGCATGTTTATTTGCTTACTACATAATTGCTTAAGATTACTGAACTTAGATGGAGTAGATAACTTCAAGGTAAATCGTAGAAAATCATAGATTGTATGTACAAATCGATTATTGTATTATCGTCGTTTTCATCTTTCCTAAAAGGTATGGACCGCTTTTTATAATCAATAACTAAGGACACTGAACCACAACACTAGATGGAAAGTAGAGATGGCATCCACTATGGAAATGGATCCCGCCTTTTTAAATATCTCTATTAATATTACAATGTACAATATATTGATCGCCTCTGTGGTCTCGCGGTCTAAGTGTTGGACTTGATTGCATGAGCTTCCGGGTTCAATTCCCGATCGGGAAAAAAGGAAAATTTGGTTTTTCCAACTTGCAAATAAAAAAAATGTTACTTTTGGATTGGATATGTGCCCGGTTGTCGATAGGCTTGCCGGCTATCACACTGTGGGATTTAGTGTGTTCGGCTTGTTGTGATTGCCCTGGTTGTGCCTCTGCCTCTGGATATGGACGTGAAAATAATTACTTAATTTGACAAATGCGAGTGTGTACATATCTAAATTTCTTTGCATAATCAAATCCCGGGCAATGTTATTTCATTAGGAATCTGAAAAAGCATATTCTGAGTTGTTCCAACGTAAATTTAACACGGGACTTCGTGCAGCTGGACCGCTAGACCACAGAAGCGACGTCATACGACATATACAGGGTTACTTTGGAAGGACCGGCCTAATTTTGATATAAGGAGGAGAAGGCTTAAATGGTAATGCATTTTATTGCCAAATTGTAATATTTACTTTTGTAAACATTCAATCAAACAATCCGCAAAAATGATTTACTTGTTGTCACACTATGTCATACCTAATACGAGTCATGACGTCACCAGCCTGAAAACCAGTTATAAGCTTTGTTAATATTATAATCATGCATCTTGTGTTTTTCGTTGGATAAACATTATTGTTTTTTTTAATTACTAGACCGATCGAAAGTGTTATCGGTACCAAAACGTTTCTCAAAATTTGGCTGGTACTTTATCTCCCTATATATTTCTAGTTCATTTCTGGAAACCTATAAGTCAGATACGATTAGGAAAGACTAAGAACTTCTGCATCTGCTTCACATTAACCAGTACTTTATGGCGCGCGTTTGAAGCCGGCTTAACTAAGATTATACGATAGCCATTAACAGATTTAGCTAGCATGTCAACTACCCGTTATTAAATGTTATTGCTTTATATTACAAACAAACGGACGGATTTCCTGATGGTAAGAAACGTTCCTCTCTACACACCAAAAACAATGGCTAATTGTCATCTTAAGCCTCTTCCATTTTATAAATAAACTTAGACAAACGTACTTCTAGAAGTAAGCATTATAATCTTAAATAAAATGGATTATATACTATTTAAACTTTGGGGTACTCTAACTCTAGTCTATGAGTATTGATAATTCGAGTCGGTAAAAAAGTGCAAATATTCAAAATTTCTAGAAGTAAATACATACATACATACATACATATCTTCACGCCAAGTCCCTTACGGGGTAGGCAGAGAGTATCGAGTGCCAGACCTCACGATCCTGACAAACCTGTCTTGCTTCCTTCACATTCATTACCCTTTTCATACAAACACGCCGGTTTCGGAGACTCTTGACACCACCCTCGGATAATATCCGATTGATCTGATCGTGAAATGTCAGCCTTGGTCTCCCCGGGTACCTACATCCATCCACATTCGCATTGTATATCTGCTTTGTCAATCTTTCATCTGTCATTCTTTCCACATGCCCGAACCAGCGGAGCATGCCCTTTCGCATTTTAACACCAACACTTTCTTTCGATCCCACTCTTTCTCGTATCTTACTGTTACGAATGCGGTCAGCGAGCGTTACACCACAGATTTTCCGTAGTGCTCTCATTTCGACCGCATTTATCCTACTTTCATGATCTTTCTGACATACCCAACTCTCGCTTCCATACAATAACGTTGGGATAAGCACAGAATTATGCAAAGCGAGTCTAGCTTTTTGACTCAAAACCTCGCTTTGGAATAGCTTACCCAACGCTCCATTCACACTATTCCCTGCACTCACTCTCTTCTCTACATCCGCGGTGTACCTTCCATCCCTGCTAAAAGCACAACCAAGATATACAATTTCATTCAAGAAGTAAATTATCAACTATAAATTTGCAAAAATTATCATTAAGGATATTTAACAATTAGTTCGTAAAAAATCTGCGATTCTGCAATATGTTTCACATTATTAGTCCAGTACATGCATATATTCTGTGATCAAGCGATCCAGGTGTTGGACTTGATTTCGTAAGTTCCCGGGTTCGATCCCCGGGCCGGAAGACAAAAGAAAAATGTGGTTTATGTACCAATTTTTTAATAAAAAAAAATTGGCTTGTGATTGGATATGTGCCCGGTTGGCAATAGGCTTGCCACCTATCACATTGTGGGACTTAGTGTCTTCAGCTAGTCGTGGGTGGCCTTGTTGTGCCTCTGTCTACCTCTTCGGGATTATAAGATGAATATAGTTAGATTATATTCTTTAACTGTGAAAAAAAAAGACATGAATGAGATTTCGGAATTTCCCAGTTCAACACAATTTATTAAATACATTATTTTCTTCCTTTTGATTCAAAATAAACCAAAAAACAAACATGAAATACATTCCTACATCTGTTTCGCATTGAGAAGCGCTTGAAGTGACTGCTTTAAGATTATAGCAATGAACAGAATCAGCTAAATATGGGTCTTCCTGCAAGCTGTCACTGCTGGACGCAATTACAGAGTATCAAGGTACCCCTAGTTATTTCCATTAGTTCTAATTTAGGGAAACCAGATGTTGCGAGAGAAATTTTGTTCATATGACAGTCTTTATTTCTGGATTTGCCTGCGCAATAAGCGCCTGTAGTTTTACTACATTCAACAATTTATCTTCGTAATAATTGCTGTTGGCTGTATTTGTTAGGGGAAAGATAAAAACTATTTCTGAGGTCGATTAAGCCTCAACTACTAAGCTTTTCCTTGGACTCATGTTACCACACTCTTTTTCTATATCTTATTATCACTTTTTTGTACTTTATTTAAGTTGCTTATGTTTAGAATTGGGTTAGATTTCTAGTTGTTTTTGTTAATGATGTGTGGTAAGTTTAGTCCGTAACTGAATGTTTTCTTTCTTTCTTTAACATTTTGATGAATCATGACTTGCATTTTATGTTTTTTTTTTAAAAGAAGGTAACACCTCTGTGGTCTAACGGTCCGGTTGTCGGACTTGACTTCATGAGGTCCCGTATGCGATCCTCGAGAAAGGCAACAAAATAAATTTGTGTTTTTTTTTTTATTTTTATGATAAAATAACATTGTCCGGATTGTGTCCGATTGCCACCTATCACGTTGTAGTCTTAGTATGTTCGGCTAGTCGTGAGTGCCCTGGTTGTACTGCCTTCTTCGGGCTTCGGACTTCGGCGATACGATTATTTTTTACGACGGCGATATTTTTTATTTTTCTAATATGCGTATTTTCTTAAGGTAACAAATATGTCACCTGAAATCGTAGTTAACATGTAGCCTCAGGTTAACATATCTGGTATCAACAGGAACGTGACCATTTATTTTGTTTTTTATTTGCTTTTTAATTCCATACAAAGTAGGATTTAAATAATTTAAGTACAAACAAGATCTAAACGACGAATTTCATTACGAAGCAATAGGTATGATAATTCATTTTTCGAAAGGTCATTTCCGAGATGGTCTTAATGTATATATTTATGTACTTAATGTCTTAATCCTATCCTATCCAATTAACATTATAAATGCGAAAGTTTGTTTGTTTGTTACTCCTTCACGCAAAAACTGCTGAACCGATTTTCATGAAATTTGCTACACACATGGAGGGTTACTAGGATTAACACATAGTATAGTTTTTATCACAAAAATGCTCCTATAGGACTACGTGGCCAACGCTGCGGGCAACAGCTAGTAATGCATATAATATTTGTATACATACTTAATTGACGTAGGAATCAAATTGCAGAAAACTTCAAAGAATATGTTTTTTAGAGTTTTACTGCTTAAATCAATAAGCAAAAGCTACCTCGTGCTTGTACTCAATGAGGTAGGTTTACCCACAGTGGCCTCCCAATCTATAGTACACCGAACTTAAGTGCGATGTATCAGGTAAACCCCTCATTAACATGTCTCGGAGAGATAATTACAGAGCAATCGATCAGTGCGTGCTAAGCGAAGGCTTTGGTGGTCCAGGACTATTGTTAAGTGATTAGCAGGTTCTTGGTCCTTTTACTGGGCCTCACATCTTTTATGGACTCTTATAAAACAGTTACGGGCTAGGGTCGCTCGCTCTTGTGTAATACACTGTGGAAGATTTTTTAAATCTAATGTTTCAAGAGGTTTTGTTCAGAGACATGTCATACATAAAACATACATACATACAAATCTTCACGCTAAGTCCTTTACGATGTGGGCAGAGAGTATTGTGTGACAAATCTCACTAACCAATCCACCGCATTTATTACGCTTTTCATTAAAAACTCCGTTTTCGGAAACTCTTGACACCACCCTCGGAAAACCATAATATGCATTTAACGTATCCATCATCATCGTCATTCATCGCCATCGTCGGGATGTGTCGACCCCATAATCCGATCGAGGTTACTGAATTATTTCTTGCCATTACTCAGAAGTAGCGTGCAGTGCGTCAGCTCGTCCGGATTAGTATCACCATTTCAAATATTCCTGCTATCACGAAATCGATGTTCGCGACTGCATTGTTCCTTGCTGGAGGGTAGAGTAACCGGTCAACTTACATACACATATATTTTCAACGCGCCTGTAATATACATATTCTTTACGGGAGAGGTTAGCTGACGAGGACAAATAGTGAGAGACAACCGGGTTTGACAGACACTATAGCTGCTATAGTTTCGTCGTTATCCTTTGACCGGGATGTCAGGCCAATTGAGCATCTCTAACGGCTACCCTACCATACGGACCGGACCGGAAATAGGTAAGGCGGTGCTGCACAGAACTCTACCGTTGTTTGTTCAGAAGTGTGCCTTTTACGAGCTACCAGGCTGAGAGGCAGATGGTCGATTTTACTTAACAAAACAGCGGGGTCTATAGGCAAAGCTTGACTTTTTCCATCAGGAGAGCTACCTGCTTGTTCGCTTTGTAACAAATAAAACATTCGCAAATTTCACTGTTAACTTAGTAATTTTAATATCGCGATGCAGGATTTCGAACGTGCTTTATGCTTGCAAAGTGGAATACAAAATTTTAAACTTACATTTCCTGTTAGCTTAAAAGTAGACTATGTCTTATTTATTTATACATCACCAATAAAGCTCTAAAAATAATCACTAATTGTCCATGAAAATGCCTGATGTCTTACCTATCTAGTTTTCACATGTACTAAGATATAACACTGTATCTTTGTAAGGTGATGGCTGGTTTGCGAATTAAGGAACCTATTGATAGTTTTGCATACTTTGGATTGGTTTGGTCAGATCAATTCGTAATTTTCCTACAGATATTTATTGTCAAACCGAGGCTGAGTTGTCAAGTTGCACAAGTGCATCATGCATATTTATAGTAATAGGTCGTGTTGTAAATTGCATCTGAAAGGTCAAAGTCCAGGGAGCTATGCGGTGCATTCGCGTGACGCCAAACGCTTTGCGGTCGCACTGGCTGGACCACACACATACAGTTTTATATACGGAACAAAGTGTCTCTGTTTGGATTTGTCATACACATTTGCTGTATGAGATGTGTCTTTTGTACACCTTTGTAACTAGACAGCAGACGACCTGGCGAACTTCGTTCATTTGGCAGTCAATACACTCAATACTCTCTACATACTCTGCAGGACTTAGCGCGAAGTTGTGGAAGACGACCTATACGTGCAAATGTTTCTCTACATTCCGGATATCAAGTTATTTGGTCATAAATTGGCATACATCCAATCCCAAGCAACTTTTTTTTATTAGAAAATAATTGAAGAATCTAAATTCTTTTTGTTGCCCGACCCGGGAATCGAACTCGGGACCTAATGCAGCCTTAATGGTATTGTAATGGTAACGGCCATAAAGGCGAAAATAAAATAGGTTAAAGTGGGAGCAGTGATTTAGTCTTCACTATAGACTTAATTCACACAGTCAAAGATATTTATTTAAGGTTATTTTTAACATTTCTTTTTGATTATTGTTGTGCATTTAAATATGTTTAAATATATGGAAGACAATCCTTAAAAACGGTGTGGTAATGTCAATAATTTTAATGTTCTAACCCTTTGTCATCGTTATTCAAAAGTGGGTATTAGTTTATATCACCATTAAACAAAAGATTTTGAATATTCATTTGACGCAAAGAAAATGTAAACTTTTTAAGACGAAGTTAGAAGGCGAAAGGTAAATAGTGAGTGCGCCGGAGGCAGTGGCGGGCTAATTGTAAGAGTAATAGTAAACACCTCCTCGATAAACATGCGGGTGTTTACTAAAGCGAGCTTCTCCGCGGCTATTATTAGTGCCACCACGTGTAGCAACTCCTTAGTATAGATTCCTTGTATGTTTTTTCATTTGAATGCAAACAAGCAGACCAACTTTTAAACAGTTAAAATGCGCCCACAAAAATATCAAACACAATACGAGTAAATAAATAATAACATGCAAGTTGATGATGACTCCGAACATGACTTGATCTTGTCGCAAAGTAATCAAAATCATAAATGTACTATACACACATATACATACAAAATATATGTACTATAGTATGAGTGTTACAGTAGGTGCAGATCAAGAAATACACAAACCTATATTTAGAATCGATTGGGAATGAAACGTAAGTCCATGGATGAACAAGACACTCGAATAAACTCTCACATAACATTGCGTTTGCCGCTACTACAATTCGTCTAATCACCAAAAATCGCCTTTGTGGTCCAGCATCGAACTTGACTTCTTGAGGTCCCGGGTTCGATCCCTGGGTCGGGCAACAAAAAAAATTCGAAATGAGTATTTTCAATTTTCTATTAAAAATAACATTGCCTATTGCCTAGGGCAGCGTATTAGAAAATATATATTTTTAATTTTTTTGTTGCTCGACCCTTGGATCAAACCCGGGAGACGGGACCAAGTCAAGTCCAATGCCGGACCGCTAGACAGAGGCGAACTTACATAATAATACAAGTCAATCTATCAAACGTAAGCTTGGCCAGCTTTGTACCAGAAAAAAGCGTCTCTCCTTATAAGGAATACACTAATGAACTGGAAATGCCAGCCCTCACGAGCTTTTTACCAAGAGCACGGTTTTGGAAGGTAGCTGTCAACAAATCTATAAATAGCTTTGTTTGACGCGGGGTTGCTTGTTCCGGTCCTTGATGATGGGTTACGTTAACAAATTGTTTCGGTGTATGTAACTACTAATAATCTACTAGGAATCTAAAGATATCTTTGCTTGTAGTTGGATTTGGTATAAGTTCCTTCAACTCATTAAGGTATTTCACGATTATTTATTGCCCCAAAGAAGTCCATCGTTATGTAATTAAAAGGTTAAGCAAGGAAACTGATTTCTCGATGGTAAAAATACACGCGGTTGGTTGGCTAAAGGGTAACATTTGTAATGATCAGCTGACCGAGTTCGAGTGTTTAGAGTGTGAAGCTTGACTCTTCCTGATATCACATAGCTTTTTCACAGAGCAAGCCAAAGCTCGGTAAAGTTGTAAAATCGCGAGATTAGCAACAAACTACTCAAAAAAAAGTGCAAGCCGTATGGTTTCGTCTTGCTAACATTTTACATTAAAATCTGTTTTTATTAAACTAATCTTATCATTTACTAAACTTTTTTATTTGAAAAAATGACATTAAAGGCAAATAATATATTCGTATGTTAATTCAGAAATAGTTAATAAAAAAATTCAAATATAATTAAAATAAGAAGTGTTTGTTAAAGTTTGAAGTCTTCCCCGTGTTAGTTCTTGCTCCTCTGTAGAATAGAGCATCTGCCTTTCTGCCAGGCAGCTCGTAAAAGGCGAGCATAGGCCTACCGTCATTAACACCGTGACATCTGACTAGATGGTAGAGTTTCGCAGCAACTCACCCGGATTGGTACCACCGCCTTACCTATTCCTGCCGCCATAACGTCGTGACGTGTTCCAGTTTGGAGGGTAAGGTAGCCGATAAACTTACTTTTGCTCGAGGCCTACCATCTCAGCCTCATGTTGGCAACGCACCATTACCACCTTTGGTGTCTCTAGGCTTCCTGAATTTATTACCATCAGGAAATCCGTCTCCTTGTTTGCCAACCATCATCATAAAAAAAAGAAAAGCCTGAAATGAAATCCAAACCTCCAGAATAACCAGTATCTAACACTCAGGAGTAACACATGACTCCAGTTCAAAGTTCATTCGAGTTTATATAAAGACTAAAATATATATTTTAAAAATAAGATAACGTGATTTACTCTACCGTGTAGCCAAGCCCATTAATAACCTTAACAATAGAGGGGTCTACCGTCTACTAGACAAGTCAGAGCCGCCGGCGCCGGCGCCTGCGGCGATGCGTCAGCCGTACAATACACCTCTGATACGCCGAATATCATTACACTGTTACCTTACACAGCAATGTATTGTGTTGGCTGATTTACTGTCTTTTTTGTATTAAGATAGGTGTCTACTGAAGGACATTTTGGAGGATGTAAACCTTTTCCCGATACGGAGTGAAGCTAAAACGATGTGTAAGGGCTTTTTTAAGCTTTTATCTACATTTGTAAAAGTTATAGTTTATTTATACAGTGTTTTTAGCGCTGTATAAATAGTTGCGTATTTTAACTAGCTGATCCGATAAACGTAGTTCCATCTTAACTACGGGCGATTATGTTGATCTTCTGCCAATTATTTAAAACTCATAATTTTTTTCAGTTTCAAATGTTTCGCTCAACTTAATATATTTTTATGAAAACCTTTCCTGACAATAATTAACCCAACAAAAAAAAATTAGCAAAATTGTTCCATCTGTTTACACGTGATGGAAATGAGAAATCAATTTCATGTATAAAAAAATATGTTTGTTATGTAAAATTGTAACAATTAATGTGATTGCTGAAATCTAATCATTCTAAAGTTACCAACTATTCTAGGTAAAGCACTGGTGTTATTAGTACCACCTTACTTATATTCATATTCGTTTAATTTAAGGGCTCGCTATTGTTATGTTCGGGTTTAAAGCCGTAGTTGGTAAAGTTTGGTATTAAAGCATGTTGTGGCTTGTAGTTAGTAAAGTTTTTTTCATAAGATCAAGCGAATGCATGCGAAGACACAGTCGTCGCTTATACACCTAATATATTGTCACGTTTAAGGACATTGTATTCATCGCAAAGATATTTTGTTTGATAGGCGATAGCTATATTAAAAGTTACCTTTACGGGAGTGGTTCCATAGCAAAAATTTCTTTAATTTACATTGATCATTCACTACATCTACACCGATATTTTTACTATTACGACCATTCGATTTTACACAAAAAAAAACATACTTTGGGTTTATCATTTCAATGCTAAATCGCCATTTGTTTGCCACAAAATATTACAATGAATAGAAAAGCATAGAAACTTGATTTATAGTTATTAAATGAACTTATCCCTGGCGGGTGGTAAAGTATCACCACGTAGAATTCATTAACAATTTATGGCTAGGCGGGTCTTTGTGGCCTCACCGGCAAACACCATAGCAAATGTGTCTTTAAATTCACACTGGCCTTTGTCCGCGGTTTGATGGCGTGGACAAAAGACTAGCTATAACTATTTCAAATTTATAATTTAACACATGCTTTATGAAAATTATTGCATAAGAAATTTCTTCGACTGTTTCTAACCGACTCCAAAAGAGATGGTTATCCTAATACTACTAATATTATAAATACCAAAGTTTGTGAGCATATAGGTTGTGTAGGTGTGGATGATTGTTATTTTTCACACTCAAATTTAATTAAATTTAGTATACATATAGAGGTACCTTCCAATATCATAAAAAATCGAACGAAATCCGCGTGGTTAATGGTCCCACAGGAATATTTCTTGAGGGACTATTAACCACGCGGGCAAGGCCGCCGGCAACAGCTAGTCTAAGATTGACGGTATTTTGTAGGACAGTTATGTGATTACTTGACTAATAACCGATTTTAATGGTTCTTTTGTGGAAAAGTAGAATATGATTCCTATACTACATTTATTATCGTCCAATTAGCTATTTCTGAGTTATAGACGAAAATTATATTTTATCGAGTATAACATAAATTTATCGAGTATAACATAAAACTGCTAGTGAAATATTAAATACTAATAACAACACCATTAAATATCCCTGGACAAGTCACACAAATTGAATCTTACCTCAAAGTAAGCAAATACCCAAAAGTCGGTAATCGAACCCGAGCCTGGCGGTTAGTTGATATAGTTAGGCGTGTACGCTAACCGCTCGACCAAGGCAGTCATGTCAAAAATAGGAGTCTGTAGTTAATATAACAATGAATGTTGACTTTGATATCTTCCTATTCACCCACAAATTATACGTTAAACAACAAGTCATGACTACAAATTGATCTCCACACGACTGGAGAATAAATCATCCCAACTAATGACTAGTGTTCAGTTTGTCTATGATTTACGCTGCTTGGTAGGATTATAACCTCAAACGGTTCATAGGAATTGTGATCTCTGTATCCATAATAACATTGCCTTTAAAGAAGTAGAAGAAGAAGAAGAAGTATCTTCACGCCCATATCCCCGAAGAGGTAGGCAGAGGCATAACCAGGGCACCCACGACTAGCCGAAGACACTAAGTCCCATGGTGTGATAGGTGGCAAGCCTATCGCCAACCGGGCACATTTCCAATCCCGTCCAACATTTTTTTTATTAGAAAATTGGAAAAATCCAATTTCCTTTTTGTTGGCCGACCCGGGATTCGAACCCGAGACCTCATGCAGTCAAGTCCAACACCCGGACCGCTAGACCACAGAGGCGATCTCACATTGCCTTTAAATAAATAAATATATCTGAATAAATTACACTAATTTAACCTAACCCCAAAGTAATCAAAATGCTTATGTTATAGTTGGTAGTTAACGATACTAATATATAAAAATACTTAAAGGCTATAAATTTAGCAACCTTGATGTTCATCACACGAATGCCTTCCCCCCCGTCAGGAATCGAAACCTAGCCTTGCGGTTAGTGGGTGATCAGGAAATGACGAAGAATTTATTTCGTTCAAAAGGTTTTGTGTCAAAAGACAAACTTCGATATTTCGTTCAAAAGGTTATGTGTAAAAGACCAACTTCAATATTTCGTTCAAAAGGTTATGTGTAAAAGACCAACTTCAATATTTCGTTCAAAAGGTTATGTGTAAAAAGACTAACTTCAATATTTCGTTCAAAAGGTTATGTGTAAAAAGACCAATTTCAATATTTCGTTAAAAAATTTATGTGTAAAAAGACCAACTTCAATATTTCGTTAAAAAAGTTATGTGTAAAAAGACAAACTTCAATATTTCGTTCAAAAGCCTATGTGTAAAAAGACTAACTTCAATATCTCGTATTATTAGAGTCGTTTAAAAATTACGCAACAAAAATCCTTTAATTTTGAAAAAAAACCTTCCCAAATAATGGATTCTCTTTCTCTTCAGTGATGCCTTGTAAAAGTTTTGAGCTAACTTTCAGGGAATAAAAAGGTTAAATGGATAACGTCAATGAAGAAGTAACAATTCTAAAGTTTTTTTTTTTATATAAGCGATCAGCGAACAAGCACAAGGGTATTCTGGTGGTAAGAGACAATCTTGGCCCTACATACACCAAAGATTTTACAGGTGCGCTGTCCAGAATCCAGAATTTTTGTCCCATAGTGCTAGTCTGCCGACTACCTATCCCCCGTGTTGGTCCGGGCTCCTTTGTAGAATAGACCATCTGCCTTCCTGTGCCAGGCAGCTCGTAAAAGGCGAGCATAGGCTTGCCGTCACTAACACCGTGACATCTGACTAGGTGGTAGAGTTTCGTAGCGACTCACCCGGATTGGTACCACTGCCTCACCTATTCCTGTCGCCATAACGTCATAACGGTAAACTTACTTTTGCTCAAGGCCTAACATCCCGGCCTCTGGTTGGCAACTCACCATTACCACCTTTGGTGTCTCTAGGCGGCGGGAATTTCTTACCATCAGGAAATCCGTCTGCTTGTTTGCCTTCCAATGACATAAAAAAAAAACCTTACCCTCCGGACTGGATCGGTCAAGAATATGACAAAGTCGTTACGGTGGTAGGAATGGATGTTTACACTGGCAAGTCACTGCACAGCACTTTACCACTAGCGGTAACAGTGTGAGAACCACCTTGTTTTATTCACATCGTCATCAAGACATTACACGTCTATGAAATCATTGAACAATAAATTCATTTTTTAAACGCCTCTGTGGTCTAGCAGTCCAGAGTATTGGACTGCATGAGGTCCCGAGTTTGATTTCCCATGTCAAGCAACAAAAAGAAAATTTTGTTTTTCTAAATTTTCTAATAACAAAAAAATTTACTCGGGATTGGATATGTGCCCGGTTGGCAGTAGACTTGCCACCTATCACATTATGCCACTTAATGTTTTCTGCTAGTCGTGGGTGCCTGGTTATGCCTCTGCCTACATCTTTTTAGGATATGAGCGTGAAGATACTTACCTACTTACTTTAACTATCATCTATCTATTAAAGGAGAACCAAAATGAGTATTAAATAAAAGTAGCTTAAGTTACATACATTAGCAGTCCAGTCAACAACGATCTAGCCGTTTCCGAGATTACCCTGAACAAACCGACAAACAGACCGCATATGAATTAATATGCATGTAGTGGTTTAATATTACTAATTGACACTCCATTTATTAATTTATATAGATGTATAGATTAGTATATTAGCATAGATAAGGATTAGTGGTAATAGCCGTCGATTGTAATGCTGTGTATGGCGAGTACTCTCGTTACTGACACTGTAGTAGGCACTGTCGGTCCTCAGACTAATTCGATTGGACCAATTAGGACCCTTTATGGTATCATCAACATATTTTGTAAAATATTTTTTGGGCCTATGTCTGCGAATGCTTATTATGCTTAATTAATGCTTATTGTGAGTGCTCAACCTTTACTTATAATAAAAATTGGTTAAAAAGTTTATCTTATAGTTTATATTTAGTTTATTACTCTTAAAATAATATATATAAATAATATATATTTATATATATTATTTTAAGAGTAATAATCGCTGCTCATGGCTCTAACCAGTCTGCATTTTAAAATGTAAAGCCTAAATTTTAAAATTAAATTTTATAATTGAATTTTCAATAGGTCTACAATCAAACTTAGAAAAAATAGTGCATTGTTCTTCAATACGTGTATTTTTATTTTATGGAAATAGTTAAAGTAGCATCGAAATTTTGTGAAATGTTTAAAGACATGCTATCTTTTACTACCAATTAATGATTTAATGAATGAAATTCCTTATAAAATGTTAGCAGTTATCACGGATTAAAACTATAAATTAAAATTTAAAAAATATTACAACAGCCATAAAACATTAGACAATAAAATAAAAATTACTCACTGCAATCAAAGATCAACCTGTTTAACTTAGCAAATAAAATAATCAAACGCTGTTCTAAACCGGTCCCTTTTTTGTTTTACTATAACAATAAGTATGAAGTTTTGTTTTAAATAGCGTAAAAATACATAGTGATTATAATAATGTTTTTTGGAATGCAGTTCATTATATCTATATGTTTGTTATTATAATTTAAAATAGTACAATTTAAATAGTTACGGGAGGCAGGCAAGCTAGCGGACAAACCAATGTAATAACAAACGTAATGTAATAAATGAAATTAATGAAATAAATGAAAAAAATGTTGACTTATCAGGTTTAATGTTCCCGTATATTCAAGATTGCAAGAAAAGAAAGTTAGCTAAACCTATTGTATTGAGAGTTGAGTTTAATAAATTTTTCAACTTGTAGTTTAAGAACACTATAAATTCCAAGTTATAAATGTAAAAAAAATGTTGAAAAACAAATAAAATTAATCCTCTCAAACTATAAAAAATAAAATAGATAAAATCGGGGTAATTATGAATTATAACCATGCTTTACAACCATATTGTCCTTTAGCCCATGTGCTAAGAGAATTCTTTAGATAAACAGAAAAAAGTAAAATCCTATCTCGGAACGTAGTATACCCGCCAGTCAAATTCTGATATGATCTTTTTAGTAAATTCGTCGTGATTCACGGCCTTAGTACAGACAGACTAATGAAAATTCTAAAAATGTTCAAAATGTGTTCTGCAATGTATTTGTCGTCACTTTACTGCACAGAATTTTTAGAGTTTTATTGTGTGTAGATAGTACAGTGTGGTTGTAAGGATAGGTAAGCTACCCAAATATATTATCGTTAATGGGAGAGTTGGTCGATTGTAGTGCTATGTATGGCAGTCTTCTCGTTATCGACGCCGTATTAGGTACCGGTGCATCGGCACGGTCCTCGGACAAAGGCGATTGGGCCAATTAGGAACCTTTATCGTTTTTGTATTCATATTTATGGAATCTCTTTGGTGGCTGTACTTAACTATATATACATGTATAAATTGTACGGTCTGTAATAATCTACCTGATAAAATAAATGAACTCCCATTCTCCTTGGCCATCACATTACGCTTGAACGGTTGGTCCAAATGGTTCATGAAAATAAAAACTTTAATATTCATTGGTCGAGTGGCTAACGTACACGCTTAACTACATCGACCAAACGCGAGGCTCGGGTTCGATTCCCGACGGGGGCAGGCATTTGTGTGATGAACATTTAGATGTCTGCATTTCCGGGTCTGGGTGTTTATTAAATATATTCTGGTATCTATTTAAGTATTTCTATGTATTAGAATCGTTGACTAACACCCATAACACAAGCATATAATTTGCTTACTTTGGGGTTAGATTCAATTCGTGTGATTTGTCCAAGGATATTTATTTATTTATTATAATCAGGACTGGACAACGTTGGTCGGCTTGGTTAGTCATAAATAAAATTTAGTCCCCACGATTAGCTTAGGTTGAAATTTTAATATTCATAAACCTTTAAGTGGAATTGTGTATTAAAATGATTATTACCAAACCTATTTAAAATATAATACAATAAAATACAATATGTCGACTCTCTAATGAGGTATTTCGTAAACTACTTTGTAAACAATGTAATGTATATCAAAGAGGCAGAAGTTATTTTAAATCTTAAAACTTTTTAGTAAAGGTGAAATTCACTCACAAACTTGAAACTATAAATCGTAAGTTTTTTCCCTATTATCATAATGAAACCAATGATATATGGGGTTAGGAAGTTTTAATGGATGCCATCTCCTAGATACGTCAGGATAAGGTATATTATTAAACAGTATGAGAATACTTGGAGCCGAACTTAATTTTATTATTGCTATTTACATACATATTATATTTACATACCGTTTTTTTTTAATTTTTACATTTTCTTAAAAAAATATTTAAAATGTAAATGTTTTAACCAAATTTTCGCAAACGGTGGTCTTTTGAATAAACCATTATTACTATTACTGTTATCAGCGATGTTTGCAGGCGTTCAAGTGATACATGTCATTTTTTTTAATTTCGGTCTTAGAAAAACTAAGCTCATACTTATTTTGAAGGGTTTATTAGGGTTAACCACATTTTTTCTGTAAAATATTTACTAAAAACTGATACTGTCAATTGTTATCAGAGACGGAAACATCAAAAAGTTTATTTTTTGAGGAACGATTTTTGTACGATTTTTGTCTATGAACTAAAATTTTTTTAATCGTGTTTCAGATTCCAAATTCTTATAATTTTGAATACTATTAGTTTGATAACATATTGATAAGTATGCATTTTCAAATTTCTAGTTTTAGATGTTCATTAGGACAATTCGGCATTTTTGGGACCTACGGAGCTTTAAAATATGCAATTAATTGTGAATGAGTAGTATCCATGTTCTGGATATTGTGTTTTAGAAAGAAAGAAAGAAAAGGGGCTTACATTTGAATGCGATGAAAACCAAAATAATGGTATTTGAAAGAGATGTAGTCAGAACGGATGTAAGAGTTTTGGTTGATGATGTAGTGCTGGAACAAGTGAATGAAATTGTATATCTTGGTTGTGCTTTTAGTAGGGATGGAAGGTACACCGCGGATGTAGAGAAGAGAGTGAGTGCAGGGAATAGTGTGAATGGAGCGTTGGGTAGGCTATTCCAAAGCGAGGTTTTGAGTCAAAAAGCTAGACTCGCTTTGCATAATTCTGTGCTTATCCCAACGTTATTGTATGGAAGTGAGAGTTGGGTATGTCAGAAAGATCATGAAAGTAGGATAAATGCAGTCGAAATGAAAGCACTACGGAAAATCTGTGGTGTAACGCTCGCTGACCGCATTCGTAACAGTGAGATCCGAGAAAGAGTGGGATTGAAAGAAAGTGTTGGTGTTAAAATGCGAAAGGGCATGCTCCGCTGGTTCGGGCATGTGGAAAGAATGACAGATGAAAGATTGACAAAGCAGATATACAATGCGAATGTGGATGGATGTAGGTACCCGGGGAGACCAAGGCTGGCATTCCACGATCAGATCCGACGATTATCCGAGGGTGGTGTCAAGAGTCTCCGAAACCGGCGTGTTTGTATGAAAAGGGTAATTAATGTGAAGGAAGCAAGACAGGTTTGTCAGTATCGTGAGTCTGGCACTCGATACTCTCTGCCTACCCCGTAAGGGACTTGGCGTGAAGATATGTATGTATGTATGTATGTATGTAAGAAAGAAAATTATTTATTTGCGGAATATGTGTGTAAATGAGATGTTACAAAAATATTTAAGTATATCAACATATTCTACCGTATTTTGGTGTGCAAATATTTTAATATTAGTAAAAAAAATATTATTTAACTACAAACACAAACTTTTGAGCCAATTATTTATAACTAGTTTAATTATTTGAAAAACGTAATTTATTTATTTGCTGAAAATGTATGTTAAAAGCTGTTACAAAAGATATTTGTTAATACCAACATATTCTACCACATTGTAGTGTGCAAATATCTTTAAAATTAAGTATACAAATTTATCATAAAGATTTATAACATACTATGTTTTAATAATTAATAACATTTTAAAATAAAATTAGACTTAACCCTAACTACGATAAGCTACCACCGTTTCCAATCCTAGCCAGTCAGGAGAAGAAACGGCGAAACAAACTCCTCCTCCTAAGTTGATAATGTAGTGCTAGATCAAGTAAAGTAAATGGTATGTATTGGTTGGTGCTTTTGGTAAGGTTAAAAGGTACACCCGGGATGTTGAAAGGATTGTGCAGGGAATAGAGTGAATGGAGCGCTGGGTAAGCTATTTAAAGCAAAGTTTTGAGCCAGGTCGCCAGACTCGCTTTACTCAATTCTGTGTTCTGCCAATGATATCGCATCGAAGCGAGAGTTGGGTATGTAAGAAAAAGTATAAGAGTAGGATAAATGCGATGATATGAGAGAGCCATAGAAAATCTTTGGAGTAACGCCCCCTGACCGCATTCGTAACAGTAAGACCTGTGAAAGAGAGAGATTGAAACAAAGTGTTGTTATTAAAATGAGAAAGGGTATGGTATGTTGGTTCAGACATATGGAAAGAATAACAGATGAAAGATGGACACTTCAGATATACAATGTGAATGTGGATGAAGGTGCTCGAAGATGCCTAGGTTGACCTTTCACCATCAAACCGCTCAAGTTTTGTTCAAGGGTGGTGTCAAAAGTCTCCAAAACCGAAGTATTTATTTGAAAAGGGTAACTAAAGAGAAGGGAGCCAGGCAGAGGCTACAGGGATATACAGGAGTGTTGACATTTGGTACTCGATACTTTCTATCTACCGCGTTCATTGGCGTGAAGATATTTATGACTAGAACTCGTTAAAAATAGTTGAAAAACATATTTCATATTTCATACTCTCTTCTTCTAATTACAAATAAAAAAAATACATAATTACATATCTATTATAACGTGAAAGAAGGACAAACATTTATAATCACTACATAGTATAAAACAAAGTCGTTTCCTCTGTCCCTATGTCCCTTTGTATGCTTAAATTTTTAAAACTACAAATCTGGTTTTAATGCGGTTTTTTAATTGTAAAAGTATTAGAAGAAGAAGGTTTTATATGTAGGTATATTTCATAACCGTGCGAAGCCAGGGCGGGCCGCTAGTATTAATATAAGTTACTAAAGCGTAGTCCAGTTTAAGCCTGTCTTTGTCAAATGTAAGCTCATAATATAACTACACGTATTTATTGGTAGTCAGAGAAGTCATCTCCCAAACACGCAGAGTTCATTGGACTAATATTACCAAGTGTAATGTAATACGGGAATTGAGTATTGCTACAAATTAGACAGTAATAAAAAGGTGGCATTAACCGGAACATTTATAAGAATTTTACAATAAACATTCACAAAAAATTTGAAGCATTTCTTAAACAAATGAAATTTTATGTTTTAAGGATACAACGCAGGCTTCTCTTGATGGCAATAGTGAACTGTCGCCTATAGACCCTAGTTATTTTAATGGTGTTTGGTTTCCTCGTGTTGGTTCGGACTCCTTTGCAGAATAGACCATCTGCCTTCCTGCCAGGCAGCTCGTTGAATGCGAACAAAAGCTTAACGTCACTAACACCGTGACATCCCACCGGCTGCGAAACTCTACCACCTAGTAGAATGTCACGGTGTTAGTGACGGTAAGCATATGCTCGCCTTTTACGCCCTGCCTGGCAGAAAGTCAGATGGTCTATTCTGCAAAGGAGTCCGGACCAACACGGGGGAAAATTGTATCCAAAATGGTCTTTACAAAATAGGTTATTAAAACCCTTCTAGTGGTTTATGGCTTTAACTGGAATTTATGGATTATAAAAAGCAAAGTAAAGTATCTTCACGCCCATATCCCCGAAGAGGTAGGCAGAGGCACAACCAGGGCACCTACGACTAGCCGAAGATACTAAGTCCCATAATGTGATAGGTGGCAAGCCTATCGCCAACCGGGCACGTTTCCAATCCCGACCAACACTTTTTTTTATTACCCCCGACCGACCCGGGATTCGAACCCGAGACCTCATGCAGTAAAGTCTAACATTATAAGTTATGCATAACTCAAAAACCACTTGTCGGATCATGATAAAATTAATTTAAGACCACCTCGGAATTATGACCTACTTTTCCAAACAGAACCATGTAAATCGGTTAACTATTATTGGCCGAGAAAACCCGAAACATATAAAAAAAATACAGTCCAATTAAGAATTTTCTCCTTTTTTGGAGTTGGTAAAAAGAGCACGGTGTCAATACAATGTACATTGTAATATAATGAAATAATAAGACGTCTCTCAATTTTTATCAACCTGTAATTATAAATACGCGTGTCTGCACTAGGGATGTGACGGTGATAATTTTATTGGAACTGGAATCAGAAGCGGAGTTTTAAATTTGATTTATCCGAATCGGATACGGATTGAGAGTCAAAGTTGTAGGCA
>NJDD01000760.1:390878-403590 GCA_002245505.1 Calephelis nemesis
TGCCATAGCGTCATGACGTGTTCCGGTTCGGAGGGTAAGGTAGCTGGTAAACTTACTTTTGCTCGAGGCTTAACATCCCGGCTTCCAGTTGGCAACGCACCATTACCACCTTTGGTGTCTTTAGGCGGCGTGAATTTCTCACCATCAGGAAATCCGTCTGCTTGTTTACCTTCGAATATCATAAAAAAATCTCTGGTGTAACTTACACTTTTCGAATCGTGATTAAAATTACATAACCTTAAAAATCTGTTCGTGATTGCAAAAGAAATCGCAAAACAAACATAGAAAAAACATGCATAGTCTAATTGATAACTCTTCTTTTTAGGTTCGGTTTAGTATGTTTCCAATTACAGTTAGACAATTGAATCGATTTAATTATTTTCAAAAGCAATCAAAGTGTAGCAGTCTGGCGAAGTTTCCTGACGCGACATCCAACAACATTTCGTAATGTTGACAAATACTGCTGTCGCTATTTACTATGTTTCAAACCCCGATGAGATCCTCCGATTAAAAAATACCAAAAGCGAAGTTCTGAAAACAATCGGAAGTTATTCGAATCGGTATCGAAGCTCCGTAACATCCCTAGTCTGCAGCGATATCTGATAATTGGCTGGGAAAGTTGAATAAAAAATCTCATAACAAGTCAGCCTTCTAATAGATGGGCAATAACGATAGCATTTCCATGCAAAACTTACTCGTCAAACGACGTCAAGATTTACGCCATTGGCTTCTTGATAGGCGCTACATTCTTATTATGTAAAATTAGTCGCTTACGGCTATTTTAGATTAGTTTACACTCGTTTTTTTTCATGTTCACGCCTTTCATACGCTATGGATTACTTAAGATGCTGATTACTGCCCAAACTTTAAAAAAATGTATCTATATTTTTTTTTTCTTTGTGTCCATGGATATTGAAGACGTAGACAGAGCTATAACCAGGTACCCACTATTAGCCGAAGACATACTTCGAAAATATTTAATATCACAATGTGATAGGTGGCAACTTTTACCCGACTGGGCACTTATCCAGTCCAAAACAAATTTTTTTCATTAGGAAATTCAAAAAATATGTTTTGAGTAGCCCGACCTGGATGGAAATCTAGCTCGAGACCTTACATATGAGTATGTCCAGACCGGATCGCTAGAACACAAAAGCGATACTGATCAATAATTAAATTTTAGTGCAGACTGTCAACTGTACCTACTCTTACAATCACGTGCTTCTACAAAATATAAAAATAATTATAAATATCGACATTACAATTGACATTTTTATTTTTAAAAAACAGCTAGAAAAAAGCATCGAATGACGCAAAAAAAAAATAGTTTAATAGACTGAATGGAAATTTTATGGACCAAATACTACAATTAAATATAAGATTGAGGTATACTTCGCCTTAACGCAAGTTGTAGAACCAAAGCATAAACTTCTTTACTAGCTTAACACAACTACAAAAATTAACAACTGTGAAAGAAAATATTGAAATTTGTAACCAACTTGGAGAAAAGGACGAGGTTTTATTATTTTGGACTTGTTCTATTCGATTATTTCACTAAAGGTCTCAGCACACATATCAACTCTTATGGCCAATGCTAATAATGTATCTCAATGTAATGGATTTCAAGCAATCTAGATAGCTGCGTATCCGCCGGCCTATCCCATACCTAATTGCCATATTTATCCAGTCCACAGATATGTTATTGGCAAGCGATAACTTAAAAATGCATCAAAATATCAATCTTGGACAGCGAATTTTTGGATTAGGATTGATTATTAATATTGGCCGTTAAAGGGATCGTCACCGTATCGACTTTCGCCTCGCTCTCTATAGGCGCCAATCTAACGTATGCACCAAACAGTATCAGCAGCTCCTGTGTATCAAAAGATTACGATTTTTTTTACTGATTTTCAAATCCAAGATGGCTACCGGAAGCTATAATCGAAAAACTGCTACGGCAGTCCTAGCGTAAAAGATCTGTGCCAAGGGATAGCATACATTTTAAAAGTACGAAATAAATTGTAAAATTTGGTCCACCTTGATCTGGTAAGAAATTAGATAACGGCCTGCCTGAACGAAAATACTTGGAGGGTCAGTCATGGCACCAGTTTATAGGGCTTAGGTGGCATTACCAAAAATATGGAAAAAACTCAAAATGTTGAAAACAACAATCGGTTTTTTTTATTTTTTTAAGATTCTTAACTGATATAGATATACTCGATATGGGTGTCGTTTAAGAGATAAACGAGGATGCTGAATCTGAATTTGGCAGCCATTTTCAAATCCAAGATGGCGGACGGAAGTAATTAATGAAAAACCGCTACGTTAGACCTAGAGTAAATGGTTTTGCGCCTTTAGGTAAAGCTTGCTTAAAAAATTAGAAATATGAATTCCTTGACTAGCACCTTGAACTTGGTGAAAAAATACCAAAGGCCTGCTTAAACAGAAAGGCCTAGCTGGTTGGAGATACCGTCAATTTTAAGAGCTTAAGAGGCAATTGCTGGAAATTTAAAAAAAATTGGAAAACAAAATGGCTGACGTGCGAAAATTGATTTTCCGGAGAAAGGCTTTTTTCCAAACCCTTTCATATAATGATGATATAGGGTCATATGAGATATAAACGAGGATGCAGATTTTGAATTTGGCAGCCATTTTTAAATCCAAGGTGGTTACCGGAAGTTATACTTAAAAACTTCTACAATTGAAATGGAATTGAAAATCTTAAGTCATCAGATAGGGTTTCATTCCAAAGTAGAAACAGAGCAACTGACCTTGAGCTACACATACAGCCAAAATATTTAAACGTACCAGTTAAAATGTTAAGTAAAGTGGTTTGCAAAAATGTAACTGATTAACACTATCGCTCTTAGATAAATGTAAAACTAAACGTTTGAACACACAAACGACTGAACACATGTGAATACATCATAAAAGAAGCATATAATTATTTACTGTTTAAAAGATTGTCATTCAATATAGTAATTACATTTTAATGCTTTCACATTACTTTCCTTTGAATAGGGTTGTGAATTAGTAATTAAGTAAAATGTTCAGCATATAGTCGATGTAACTTATCGATTAGTAATCGATTATCAAAATCGAAGTCGTCTGAGGTAAAATAAATATCAATATGCTTGAATCCCCGAAGAAGTAGGCAGAGGTACAACCAGACTAGCCCTTCGACTTGTGTCTTCACACAGAGTCCCATTAATCCCTGAAATAGCAAGCCTAACGCCAACTTGACAAATACCCAACACAGCGCTACGTTACTTTATTTGTAAATTAAAAAATGAATCCTGGATCAAATAAAGTTAAGTCTATCAACCGGACCGCTAGACCACAAAGGTGAGGACTATATAAGTAAGTACTCCAATTTCATTACCACCGAAGAACACAGACCGAGAACGAAGAGAGAGAAGATTCATGACCTTCCTAAAAGTTCTATCAAAATATTTCCAGTATTAGCCGAGTAATCGTGTAAAAAAATATACAGTCGACTAGTTAACCTAACTTAAAAGAAGCCTAATATCACCAATTTTATTCGATGCTAATAAAATAAATAATTAGCAGACTTTGCAGGGGTAAATAACCTTCTGTTACTTACTATACATATAAACATCCTTCACGAATACTTTATCTATTAAAACCCGCATTAAAATCTCTTGCGTAAAAAATCTAAGAAAAGAAAAAAAAATATTTATTTGCGGAATATGAGTGTTACAAAGATGTTACAAAATTATTAAAGCGTTTCAACATATTCTACCAACTTGTGGTGTGCAAATATTTAATAGGTTTTAATCAAATTACTAATTTTAATTATTTAGTTACAATGTACAACACACTGTATTTTGTATTTATTATAAGATTATTTATTAATACAACATTTTTTAGAATGTAAATTAATTTATCCCTGTCTACCGTAAACTACCATCGTTTCCAAACCTAGCCAGACAGGAGAAGAAACTCCTGCGCACCCGACATTTTGAAATTAAATTACGCATGCACAGGGACGCACTGCGGAGAGCTATGGCAAAGAGCCACTTTTTTCACGAGCATCGATACAGCGACACAGACTTTATGCGCGATGTCAGAAAGTCATGACACGTAACCGATGCAACGTTGTGGTTGCGATGTGGTTGGTATCACCAAAGAGTGCAAAATAAGGTCCATGTCAATTCTACATTTCATTTTCAATACAAATTTGCGCACGACCATTGTGTGGTTGAGCTGTGGTTGCGATTGATGTATCGCTGTCGTACGTCTGGGTTGAGCCTTATATTACAATGAGTTACTTATATTTTAGAAAATTGTGCTAGTGCATAATAAACAAGTAAGTATATCCTTCCGATGTCTTGAAGTCCGGTGTTGGACTTCACTTCATAGGGTCCTGAGAGCGATCCCTAAATCGAGCAACAAAACAAACGTTTCAAATCTACATAATATATAAAAATTGATCTCCATTTCCTTGGTCGACGCCTCACGCTTGAACAGATAAACCTAATTTGCTACTTTTTCGTTGTGTTAGTTGTCGTCAGGAGAAGATTTATATAAAAAAAATGCAAGGAAATTGGAAAAATGAAACTTCAAATGTTTTCAAACAGTTAATAGCTGTTAAGATCAAGCGATACAACGTTCACCGGGTCGGCTAGTTTATAAAAAAAAACAACGTTGCCGGGATGCATATGCTGGTTATGTGCAAAGTTGGTAATAATCTGGTAGCCTACCATGCGGCATTTAGTGCCTTCAGCTAGTCGATGTTACACTGTACTTCTACCTACCTCTATTGGGATACAGGCCTGAAGATGTTTTTTTAGTATTTTCTTAAATCATTGTAGTATAAACAGATGACATCCCTGTTTATCTTTATCTTTGGAAAAATGTTTCGATTGAAGATTATTTTAATTGCAGTGTATTTTTTTATCGGTTCTCGATTTTACATCGATTCATTCCATTGGAATCCGTCTTCTCTATCAAGCATGTGTTCACATATGAATAGCCGTCGAGGTTTTATTATACTTTTATAGTTAAGAAATAAAGAGACGTTTGTTGGAAGCTATTAGGAAGGGATGTCTGTCATCGACTTCGAACAAATGGCTATTCGTACACTCGTGTAGATAATTCCTTAATCTATAATTTAAAAAAGCATTAATTTTTTAAAGCAGACTTCACTATTGTTATTTGATTTTGAACATCTTATCGGGTATAGAAAAAAAGCACAGAGATAGATAGTGTAATTTTCTAAAGTAGATAGATCTGGCCGGTTAGATTTCCTGTTAATAAGTCGCAAGCAATAATTGCATTTTTATGTGATAATATACAGATATTCACTTGGGTGTGATTCTTTACAAGGACAATATAATATAGCCGTACTACTACAAAAAACATTAAACACTCGTAGAATAAAAGTTTTATTAAACACTGTTTAATATCGGTTTCCAAACCAATAGCTTGCTATCACGTTATTCGCGTGTAGCACTATATTGGTTAAATGTCAATTTTAGACTGAGTTTAGTCAAACTGACGTATATTTTTGATGAAAAGCGATAGAAATTTTATATTTCTAAGACCGAGTTTTCGTTTAAATATTTGCCAGTTCTATTAAAAAGATAAGCGATAGTATTAACGTATTTATTTTTTAATATCATCCTATTTTGTGAATTAATTATTATGCAGAATTTTATTGTATTTACTCTATATGTGAATGATATTTTATTATTGTTATTGCTATTTAACAATATTTGTTATTTCAAAAAAAAAAATCTCACACAGTCAGAAGTATTAAAAAAATATTAAAAGAAGCTGACTTATTTAAGTTTTCTATACGACTGTACAAAATGACATTTCTCTAGGGAAAGTACTAGCTTTCGATAATATTATAAAATAAACACTTGAAAGTCATTAACAGTTTTACGATGTTTTTTTTTTACACAGTGCACTCTAAGTATTTATGGAAATATTCAATCAAATATGTAGAGACATAGTCGTGAGCTTTTACCATAATGATAATTTTGAAAGCTCCTGATACAATTGTACGAGATACATAGATACGAAGTAATAATACCCACATATATTTTTTCACATTTTTAAGTAGCAAAGAATGAAACTCGCAGTGTTTTTTCATATTATTAAATTATTATTATTATATTCTAATTTATCTAATCAATCTTTTATTATATTCTAATAAAAAAAGGTACCAAAAATGTTAATGGTACATTTCCAACTTGAGGCTGGAATTTTAAACGAGGGTAGCGAAGGTGTGGCACGACTCAGTAAGTTTACCAGCTCCGCTACCCTCTAATCTGGGACAAGGTAATGACGAAAGGTCCGGATAAGCTGTAAGAGTGCTCTACAATCTAGACAGCCACTACAATTAAAATATTATAGCAGCTGGTTTAAAAATCTTAATTAATCTATTCCTTTGAACTTTGTGGTCTAGTGGTCTAAATGTAAATTTTATTTAAAAATGTCGTTAAAAAATCGTTTCTAAAATACTCTTTGAAGTTCCCTAAAAAATTCTATTTGATTTATTGTCGAAAAGGCTACTTTTATCCCGATTTTTCAATTACGGCCATAAGAATCTAGCGATACTGTTACCTACGTATATTGTAAACTAATTATGTATGTTTATATTTGTACGGAGATGCGTACAATCAAACGGCTAAACAGATTTGACTGACATTAAGTAAATTTAAATATAAGAAAATAATAATGAAATGTGGAATAAAAAAAACATTTGTCTATTCTTGTTAAGGTCTTAGTGGTGATAAGTCTGCTGTGTAAAAATTAAACTTGATTTCGATTACTGCTATCTTTTTCCAACGAAAGAAAGAAAAAAGAGATGGAACATTTTAGGCATGTGAGATTAATCCAAACAAGTTGACGTTTTCCGTAGAATGGATTAATTTTTTATAGACAGGGTAAGTTAAAACTAATCTGACAGTACTAAACGTGTTTTATCTCTTTGTATTGCTATCGTTGAAGGAAGACAGCGATACCTTAAAATTCATTTTGTAAGTGTGCAAGAAAATTAGCCATTTGGTCACTGTTTCATACGTAACATTAAAGCCTTAGTTATATAAGGTAAATTCTGATCGATATGTACTAAAACTCTGATATTTATTGCATACTAGCGGCCCACTACGGCTTCGCACGGTAATGAAATATACATAAAAACCTTCCTTTTCAATCACTTTATCTATTAAAATACTGTTAAAATAGTAAAACCGCATCAAAATCTGTTGCGTAGTTTTAAAGATTTAAGCATATAAAGGGACATAGGGACAGAGGAAGCGACTTTGTTTTACACTATGTAGTTAAGACTCTTATGAAATCAAGTTCACGGCTCTCCTAATGCTAAGAGACAGCCATGACTTGAAGATTTTATAAACTCAAAGTTAGTATATTGACAGCTACATCTGACGCGATGTATCCATATCCGGGCAAGTCGCCAGACAGCTACGAGCCTAATAAACATACTGTTACACACTATATACATACAGTATTTAGAATGAGTACTGCATGTTATAAACAAAAGTATATTCACGCCCCATATCCCCGAAGAGGTTGGCAGAAGCACAACCAGGGTACCTACGACTAGCCGAAGACTCTAAGTCCCACAATGTGATAGGCCTGTGTTGCCTATCGCCAACCGGGCACATATCCAATCCCGAGCAACATTTTTTATTAGAAAATTGGAAAATCCCAATTTTATTTTTGTTGCTCGACCCTGAACCCAGAACCTCATGCAGTCAAGTCCAACAACTGAACCGCTAGACCACAAAGAGTATGTTATAGTGTGCTGTATTTGACAGTGAACCGAATTAAGAGTTCACCATCACCGTGACCCTGTCAAAAATGATCACGAAATGGCCACACGCATGGATATAATTATACGAGTGCAGTCGCGGTCGTGTCGCAAGGTTTGAACTGTTTACTGAGTAAATAGTGACCGGAGTCCCTGGACAAGGTACAAGTGATAAGCGACTAGACTCACTATTAAATAATTTAATGGTTATATTCTTCAAACTAAATTTTCTTATATTATGTTATGTTGCCTCTGTGGTCTAGCGGTTCAGTTGTTGGACTTGACTGCATGAGGTCCCGGGTTCGAATCCCGGCTCGGGCAACAAAAGGAAAATTGGATTTTCCAATTTTCTAATAAAAAAAATGTTGCTCGGGATTAGGTATGTGTCCGTTTGGCGATAGGCTTGCCACCTATCACATAGTGGGACTTAGTGTCTTCAGCTAGTCGTGCCCTGGTTGTGCCTCTGCCTACCCCTTCGGGGATATGGGCGTGAAGACGCTTTTTTTTTCTCATATTAGATCACAGATGCAATACGTTACTCTTAAATGAACGAATGTTTATTTTTCAAACTAATTTTTTTTATATCAGATGTAGTACCTTGTTGGTAAACGAACGAATTATTTTTTCGTCGAACCAAATTCTTACAAGGCAGATGTAATTACTCAGTGTTAATTGAACAAATGGTTTTTGACTCCAACTAGAAGATATGATACTTGCGTTATTGATGAATAAAGGAATGTCAGAAAGAGCATGAAAGTAGGATAAAGGCGGTTGAAATGAGAGCACTACGGAAAATCTGTGTTGCAACGCTCGCTGACCGCATTCGTAACAGTGAGATATGAGAAAGAGTGGGATTGAATAAAAGTGTTAGTGTTAAAATGCGAAAGGACATGCTCCGCTGGTTCGGTCATGTGGAAAGTATGAAAGATAAAAGATTGACAAAGCAGATATACAATGCGAATGTGGATGGATGTAGGTATTCGGGGAGACCAAGGCTGACATTTCACGATCAGATCAATCAGATATTATCCGAGGGTGGTTTCACGAGTCTACGAAACCGGCGTGTTTGTATGAAAAGGGTAATGAATGTGAAGGAAGCTAGACGGGTTTGACAGGATCGTGAGGTCTGGCACTTGATACTCTCTGCCTACCCCGTAAGGGACTTAGCGTGAAGATATGTATGTAAAGGAATTATTTTTCCTCAAACTCAATTTGTTCAAACTTAAATATCAAATCAACTTATTATTATTTTTCTGTTTATTAAGTTGTTTTATAGCAGGCATGTGATAATAATCCTAGCGAGAAGTTAAATTGATTATGTATTATTTTTTATTAATTTGTGATATATGATTGAGTAGTCTTGATTGTATGAAGCCTCTTCAGTTAGCTAAATTTATTTTTTATTATAGTAACTTTACCGAGGAAAAGAATATCCTGATGGTTAGAAATACGTTTCGTTTTTAAAAACCAAATATATTGTTTCATAGTGCGTTGCCAAACTAAAGCTGAGATTAACGTAAACTGTTACTTGTGAGTCGCATACGATGGTTTGTTTTTAATGCCACATGTGCGAGTTTAACTATTAACGGTATTAACTATTTATGATATTTAATTTATATTTTTTATATAAATATTTTTAATAATCTATATTTTTCAAATGAAACTAAAACAAAAGAGATGGAACATCATAAACACGTCAGATAAGTACGGACATGTCAAATTGCGATGTTTTTAATCAACGTTTTCCGAGTGATAGATTAAACGTCAGAAGAAACGTCGTGTACAGACTAATCTGACAGCGCTAAAAGTATTTCGTCTCTTTCTATTACTTTCATTGAAAGAAGATATATATAACTTAAAATTAGTTTAGTGAGTGCTCAACAAAATTACCACCATTGTAGATATAAAAACTCCAATCGCTTGTAACTTAAAATCATAGGGTCCGCAGGTATGTTGTATGTAACCAGACCGTTCGACACCCGGAACTCCATGTTTACTCTCGAAGATTATCCGAGTTAGCCGAATTTGGTATGTGGACGATAATTACGAAATCGAATTGGTAACCTATTTCCCACAGTCACATTTGAGTAATTTTCTAAAAAAATAAACAAACAAACAAATTTTGGAATAAATGGTCTCAATGTGAACATAATTACAGATATGTTTTACCACTTGAGATCCAACGTCCCCCAGACACTATTTTTTTTTAACGTTACAATATTACAGACTAACTTATGTTTTATAATTTGCTTCGAGCGATGGCCGCTGGTACTTGAAATCATTATTCCTTTTTTTATTTCTAAGCATTGATTTTGACGTAGTTTTTGCAAAAAAATGTTACAAGTACATGACACATTTAATAAATTATACAAGAAGCTTAAAAGCTTTCAAAGAGCCCAGTTTAACTATACTATACGATCTGACGAACTTCGTATCGCTTGACGCTAACAGTTACTTACAGTTTATATGTATTAAAACATATTTTTTTCCTTTTTCATTTTCTACTTTCCTCTTTTTTTTTATAAGGACCTTTTCCTGATGATAACTAACAGAACAAAAAAGAAATGACAAAATTTGTCCATCCATTCATCCGTGTTCCTATGACCATTTAAAATGGTCAAATAAATGGTCACATAAGCATAGATACGGACAATTACCAGGAGGTCATAAGAAACGAGAGTCAGTATTCGTCACTGTGACTGTGACCGTGACTAGTTGTTAGACTTTTATGACAGCTCTCCTAGTTTTGATCACCCGCCTTTCCTATGTCTAAGTCCTTAAAGTCAATGCTCACCACTATCGTATTTCTATTCACTACATGCTAACTGGTAATCCAACGCAAGAACCTTAACATTCTTATGTAGGCTATGAACCATTACTATCTTTGGTGTCATTGGCTTACCTACCATCACAAAAACACGAATGTCAAACTTGTAATACTTGGAGTATTCACTACGTAGAAGAGTGATGCAGCTTACCTGGATAGGTACAACCGCTTTACCAGATCTCGTTTTCATCAGATAAGTGCACGGGATTGTCGTGTTCCATGGAGATAAGGGTTAGTTGGCAGACTTGCACACTATGGGATAATGATACAACAATAAGAGATTGCCTGCTTATTTTCTGTTACATAAAAAATCGAAGGTCAAAAGCGTGTTATAATTTTTGTCGTCGACTGCACTCGTATTCAGGCTTTGTGTGCTCACGTCCAATTAAATTTGAGGGAGCAGCGGGATAATTGGGACGGGACCGGTTCTTCGGAACTTTTGACCGCGCGCTCGGGATGTGTGGCATAACCGCGGATCCCGCCAGTCTTAGGGCTGCCGAATCACTACATAGTATACAACAAAGTCGCTTCCTCTGTTCCTATGTCCATTTAGATGCTTAAATCTTTCAAATTACGCAACGGATTTTGATGCGTTTTTTTAATAGATAAAATAATTAAAGAGGAAGGTTTATATGTATATTTCATAAGCGTGCAAAGCCGGAGTGGGTCGTTAGTACCAAACCCACAACCTTACCTAGTATATTAGCCGCGTGTGCAGTTGGCTCGCTCCGATCCGGTAGTCAACTTTAGTATCATATAGGCGCATCACAAGTGCTTCAGTATGGTCTATGTAAATTAACGATATTCTGATTCTGATATCGCTGAATATGGAGTTATGAAAAAATACTTTAGGAGATAAGTCTAACATTTGTTGGGCTATCGCTTAAGGTGGAAGAGTAGGTGAACGGGTATGACCTTATGAAAAGTGACTGACAATGCCCAGGGGTATGCCTAGATGCGTTGCCTACTTTTAAGAAATTAATGAACTGTTGAAAATTCCTGAGTCGTATTCATTTGTATTTTTTTTTGTTTTTGGTGTTGTACAAGGATAACAATGCATAAAGGTTGTGGACATGTAACTTTAAGCTTTGTCCAAAGATGAGACTTAGCGGCGAGGATCAAACCTTGCGATTCTTCAGAATATTTCCCATAATAGCTAAAACTCATCACATTGTGCAATAAACAATTATAACTCGAGCTTCAGTTTCTGAGCCCAGAGTATAAATTGAACTTTTTTGGGCTTTTCTTTAAATATAAGTACAGAAATCTAGGAAAAGAAGGAAGTCCTTAAAATAAATTGGTCCCAAAACAGGCCTTGAAACAATCTCATTGCTTTTTGTGACAATTGATTTTTGCTTGTTTTTATGCGTTTTCGCTTGTAAAAAAAATTAAGTGTTTGTTTTTCTTAACTTTGTTTTTAATATTTTTGAAACCGATTTTGATTATTCTTTTTAGAAAGATATAGAGAGTGCCGAGGTAGCCCTTGTTAATTTTATCATAATCTGACAACATATTGGTTTTTAGTATACCTACTTAATAATACATAGTACATACAGTCCATCTTGACTTTTTTTAATAATTATTACCTAAACTTGTGTAAAATAAATAAACTAAATCGCCAACATATACATACACAAACATTTTTTAAAACAAATTTGACTGGTGATGGTTACATTTGCCAGGGCCCTCTTCCTCTGCTAGCAATGGCGACAAATGTTAGTTTTTGTGGCAATTGTTTATGCTTGTCTTTTATGCATTTTCACTTGCAGTGGTAACCCTAACCAGAGGTCTGACATTGCACTAACATTATTCCACATTACGAGAACTGAGGAATGGCCCAGATATTTTAATGAATTTCATTTATTTGTTTAATTGGCCGTGGCTACAAACGTCAGTTGTAAATGTAAGCGTTGTAATAAATACTACCTTAAACATATGTTAAGCTCTATATATACAACCTGATTATCGCGTCTATGGTCTAGCGGTTCGGTATCAGAGTTCACTTCTTGAGGTCCCGAGTTCGAAACCCGGGTCGGGCAACAAAAAGAAAAAAAGAGAATACGTGTATTTTCAATTTTCTA
>NJDD01000760.1:405630-420767 GCA_002245505.1 Calephelis nemesis
TATTTTTCTTAAATTTGTTTTTTTATATTTTTGAAACCGATTTTGATTATTCTTTTTAGAAAGATATAGAGGGTGCCGAGGTAGCCCTTGTTAATTTTATCATAATCTAACAACATATTGGTTTTTAGTATACCTACTTAATAATATACATATATATAGTACATACAGTCCATCTTGACTTTTTTAAATAATTATTAGCTAAACTTGTGTAAAATAAATAAACTGAATCGCCTACATATACATACACAAACATTTTTTAAAACAAATTAAACTGGTGATGGTTACATTTGCCAGGGCCCTCTTCCTCAGCTAGCAACGGCAACAAATGTTAGTTTTTGTGGCCATTGTTTATGCTTGTCTTTTATGCATTTTCGCTTGCAGCGGTAACCCTAACCAGAGGTCTGACATTGCACTAACATTATTCCACATTACGAGAACTGTGGAATGGCCCAGATATTTTAATGAATTTCATTTATTTGTTTAATTGGCCGTGGCTACAAACGTCAGTTGTAAATGTAAGCGTTGTAATAAATACTATCTTTAACATATGTTAAGCTCTATATATACAACCTGATTATCGCGTCTATGGTCTAGCGGTTCGCTATCAGAGTTCACTTCTTGAGGTCCCGAGTTCGAAAGCCGGGTCGGGCAACAAAAAGAAAAAAGAGAATACGTGTATTTTCAATTTTCTAAAAAAAATAACGGAATTAGATTTGTGCCCGGTTGGCATTAGGCTTGCCATCTATCACATTGTGGGACTAAGTGTCTTCGGCTTGCCTGGGCTGAAGATACTTTTTTATGCACCTGTTTTTATGTACCTCTGCCAACGATTTCGGGGATATGGGCGTGAAGATACTTACTATGTTTGACGGTTTAGAAATAATAGGGTGCCAATTTTTGCCCTGCCTCCGAGAAAATCTTCACACCCGTGTCCCCGAAGATGAAGGCAGAGGTACAACCATGCCACGCGATTATAGAATAAAATGGAAGAGACAAAAATAATTTAAATCTGTTGTATTGTATTTTGGAAGAGATTTAATTATTGTTATTACACTTGAACAACATACTATAATCGACGACGCCTTAATGTTATTTAGTTCCATAATATGATAGGTGGCAAACCTATCGCCAACCGGGAACTTAACCAATCCAGGGTTAGTAACTTGCAAACGTCTGAGATCCCATTAGGGAGTGACGCACCAGTAACATCTAGGCTGTGTGCAGGACACGGTTATCTGTTATCAGGAGAGCTTTTTGTTCACTGTATAACTTTAAGAATACTAAAAAAATAAGGTCACGGCTAGATATAAAACGTATTTTTATTTTCGCCGTCTCCTCGTCTCGCTCATATCGTTCTGTGTTTATTTATACATAAGATTGATCTCAATCACAATTCCGCCCACTAAGTAACCGGTGACTAAGTGACTGAAAGAAACATTGTATTCTGAATTCTGATGCTGAACTGAAAATTAATTAACCAACTTTGAAAAAAAGAAAAAGGTTCTAAATTGGGGCAATATATTTTCTATACACCAATTTTTCCGAGGTTTTTGAATCGATTGACGTACTTAATTCTTTTTTTTGGTGCGCAATAGTTTCAAATTGATCCCGTAAAATTTGATTCAGGTAGGCCCATTACTTTTTATTTTATGAGATTTTTTATCTACTGTCACTTATCGTAATGTTTACTTTTATTAAATTAAATCGTATCAGGTATAAACGAAAAAGTATTAAATAAAAATAATTACCTTAAAAAACCGACTTCAAAATTAAAAAAGTACAAAATAATAAATATTTAATACTAATTATTTATTACTTATTATTTACCTTTGCTATTTACTAGTAGGTCTAAAGTCGGTGCCAAGCCTTAAACTAATAATTATACCCATTATAATTATTAAATTGGATTGGCCCCGACTTTTTTACCAGTTTTTGAACGTAGTTATTTTTATTACAACTATATTGACGCGTTGTCAATCTGAGCCTGGGATGTAAAAGCTTAAGCTTAAGCGTAAGTTTTCTTGCTATGCTACCGTCCAAAGTGGAACATGACAATAGCAGCAGCAATAAGTAACGTATAAGCAAGGCTTAGACCCGGCACGAAAAGTACAGTTTTTGTACAGGTATTAAGTGGTTCTTGCCATTTTGATACCTGGATAACGGTTCCAAAGTGGGTACCGGTACTTCGTATACCGGTACCGAACCGATACCGGTATCTAACAAGTACCGCTACTGATACCGATAAAAACCTGTATGCAATTAAGGTACCCGTTACATACAAGTGCAACGTAGCCAATTTTCCATTTTAGGTATCGCTATTATTTTAATCTCTCATGAAGGAACAGATGACAGATATCGTCAGATATCAACAGACAGATATCTTTAAATGAAGAAAAAATTATTAGTAATAGTTTTCTTGTACCGGTATTATTTAACCAGTACCGGTATAAAAACCCTTAAACCAATAGTACCCGTAATAAGTCTGGTGTCGGTATAAACAGTACAGATAACGCCTTGGTATCGGTATTGCTTTAAGGTCATTACTACCGCTTCCTAAAAATAACGGTATTTCAAGCCCCGGCGTGTATGACACCTTTGAAATAATTTCTGCTCGTCACAACACAGGTGTAGCTACGTATCAAGTCCGCTAGATATAAAAAAAACATCATTTTAAATTGTTTTAATTAAATATTGACAAGCGGACGACGACGTCTCCAAAATACCTAACATATTGTTGTACTACTGGATCCCACCAAAAACATAAATGTAAAAAAGGAGAGCCAAGTTCAATACAAAAATTATGCTTGGCTGTGAACTCCGCCGCAAAAAGAATGGAAATCTTAATGGGTGCCAAGTTCTATGCAAAATCGAAATACTTATATACAGGGACAAAATAACATTATGATCAAGTATGAAACTCTATTTCTTTGCTTTATTCGATAACTATAACAAATGCTGTTATTTCAAAATAAGAGATCTAATAGTAGGTTAGATTTGACTTGGCCAGTTTTTATCAGTTTTTATAATATACATTATGTTGAATATTGTTATGAAATAACTGATGTAATAAAAATTTAATTTAATTTTTTTTTTCTTGCGTTTTTTTTTGTATGGGGGGGTCCCCCTATTTTTGAACTTATTATATTTTTCGATTTTTTCCTACGTGTACACATAATTACCGAGCTGGATTCCAAATTTCATCCTTCTAGGTCATCTGGAAGTAGATTAGGTTTAGCTACTATAGGTATGTCAGTCAGTCAGTCAGTAGGTACTAAAATTTACTACTTTTAGATCTTCATATCTTTATAACAGTTTGAGCTAGCTTTATGAAATTTGAGATTCTTGATGTCCTAATGGATATGATTACACACACATAGTTTCATGTATTTACTGTAAATAGATTTTGTGTTATAAAAGGGTCTAAAGTGGCACCAAGTGGTTCGTGTAAAATTACACTCGACGCTGGCTAGCCAATTCTTTGCTTAAACTTGGCTTGACACGCTTCCGCGTGTCTAGGTATACTCTACCTGGTCCATCAGTGACATGGCGTGTATATCTATATATCTTTATAACTTAAGCGCAAGAAAAACAAAGTGAATGTTTAAAATACACGAAAACCAATTCTTGTTTTATTACCTGCTACATCATTTATTAAAACCACAATACCTACCTAACGGTAGAAGCACAACCAAGGTACTTGGACTAGACGAAGACACTAGCTGTACATCAACAACAATAACAATGTAGCAGGTGGTAAGCCTATCGCTATCCGGGCAGCTATCCAATCCCGAGCAACATTTTTTTTAATAGAAAATTGACAACAGTAAGAAAGTGTGGTACTTTCTTTTTGTTTCCTGAGCGAAGGATCAACCTTAGAACCTTACGAAATCAACTGCAACTCCTGCACCGCTAGACCATAGAGGCGAAAACTGTCTATATTTTTGGAATGACCACTGAATTGTATTGTGATAATACAGGTTTCACGAATACATGATCATCTTCCAGGAGTTAAACGCTCCGCGCTAAATCGTCGACCGGAGTGCTCAGCTAATGTATACTGGGTGCATTAGGAGAATGACAGGAAATGAAATCCTGTACATCTATTATACGTAAATGGGCCAGTCGTGTTATCTGATTGACGGGTAAAGAAGTATTTTAAGATCTGACTGACGTTATTGTGTAATCTAATTTAAACATTGATAGATCAAAACTTTTATTTTTAAGTGTTTATTTTTCTTAACCTTGATTTTTTCTTTTTTTTATCCGATTTTTAGAAAGATATAGATTGGATTCTGAGGTATGCCTCGCTAATTTTAGCATAATCCGACCACATGTTATTGGTTTTTGGTATAAATAATAATACATAGGTACATTTTTGTCTATCCTAATTTTATTAATAACTAGCGGCTTGCCCCGGCTTCTCACTGTTATGAAATATACATATAAATTATAAACCTTTCTCTTCAGTCACTTTATCTATTTAAAAAACCGCATTAAAATCCTTTCGCACTTTTAAAGAATACAAAGGGACATAGGGGCAAAAGAAGTGACTTTGTTTTATACTATGTAGTGATTATTTCATCAAGATAGAGAAAAATTGATTTAATAAGTTTTTAACACAAAACTGATAGTTGATATGTGTATATAATGTATGTGGGACCATCTCGAAATCAAGATCTTTCGAAGAAATAATTGTCGAATTGTGACGTAGCATGTGTACGAAATAACACATTCGCTTAACTTTCGAATAGCAAAAACTATTAACAAATGAACTACCTAGCTTGGATATCTTTAGAGGCCCCCTACCTTCTATCACAAGCAGTTTTAAAAAAAAATGTTTCGTAAGGTGATTTTAAAATTTTATTTAGGATTAGGAACGGTACCAAACTAAACCAGTCGCTGCTTAGTTTTTACTTTTTTGTTATATATTTATTTAGCATGTTGTGTCTATATCTAAAAGAGGTCAGATTAGAAAATGTTTATTTCATAAGGAATAATTTAATATGTATTATTAAAGTTGTATCTCAGATTTGTAGACCTAATAAAAAATTAAAGTCGGTTTATTTGCAGTTCTAGTGCACCTGATGACAAAAATTTTAAAAGAAGACAGACTTATTAATAGTTAATAAATCGCGTGATAACTTATATAAAATAAATATACTTGATTACATATACATTCAAAAACTTTTTTTTAAGTTAAACTGGTGATGGCTACTTTTGTTAGTACCCTCTTCCTCTGCTAGCAATAACGACAAATATAATATCTCCAAATATCCGTCGATCTGTCTGTATGATTGCCATTCACGATAAATCTGCAGAACCGATTGGAACGCAATTTTGCAGACAGGTACTTTATGTTCTGAAAAAGGTTATAGGATCCTATATTCTATATAAATTTTACTATACTACATTAAATAGTAAATGTAGGTATTAGTACATAAGTATGCGAAGGAGAGAAGAATAAAAACTCTACGCAAATAATGCTATTGGCATATCAGGATCAAATTGCTTAAGAGTATCAACACACATAAATACACACACACACACACACAAAACAAATAGCAAAACAAAGGAGTTTTTCTCCATCTCCCTAAGAACCTACAATCCGTTATATCCAATGAATTAAGTCGACTCTAATAGCAGTGATCAGTATAAACCGGCCTCGTTAGGGGGCTTGCACATTTGCATATTTCAACCAAATCCAGTCGTTCTCAAAGTTTTTTCATTGTACCCCTAAAAAGCTCAACTACTTAAATAAAGTTTTAATATATTTAAGTCCCTTAATATACCATCTGAATTTGAAGACGCTTTAAATCGGTTTACAAATTTCAGTTATTATTTCGCTATTTCAACGCACTTATTATAACTGACGAATTTTTTAATGCCAAAAATATAAGTTAAGGTTAACGTAAACATCAATGCAATTCAGCTCCTTGACACTATAAACACAGTAAGTAGAGAGAAAAAGAACAAACCTATATGAACTAGTCTATTCTATTCTATTCTAGTCTATTCATCATACCTAATTCCCAAATAAAGTGGTAATTCTTAAGGTTCAGTTAAAAATGTGATTTATAGGTGGGAAGGTTAAGTAGATTAGTTAAAACAAAAGTGACTAAACTGTTAAGCGAGTAGTTTAGTAGACATGTCGACGTACAGGTTTACAGACTTTGTTGCCACACTTTGCTGCTATAGGTAATTGTAATGTTTGCTAGAGTAGGACTTTTGCATTCGTCTGGCATAAATATGCCTTGCTACACTAGCGAGGCCCGGCGGACATAGCTGCAGACTTGCCCGCGGGTATATCTAGTCGAAAAATCCATTTAGTCCGTCATATTTGCACATCACAATGTGGTAGAATATTTTGGTGCTAATAATTATTTTCTAACAACTTTTAAACATATTCTGGAAATAAATAATTAGATTTTATTTAATTTATAGTTTTATTTAATTTGAATTCTGATTAATGGCTGCTTATTGTAGAATAACAAGCTTATCAGAACTTTTTACAAGTCAAAAAGAAATATTCATAAAAAAGAAAACAAATAAAAAGGGAGACAGTTCATTCGCTAATGACTCGCTTGACTTGTAACTTTGTAAGGTAAGTCAATCAATTTAAATTGCTTTGTAAATATTTTTCGTGTGCATTATGCACACGTCCCCTTAGGGGCACATGTGCCGGCACTTGAGAACCACTGACCAATGGTAATCACGTCGTGACCGGTCGAAGCGGGAACTGATAGTGTTTTTATCACTGAGCCTATCTTATCTGATGTGAACGGTGAATGTGTCAACGCAGGAGGAGGTGTTTCACACACAGGTGTTGATGGATAGGGTGATTAATAAATTATGATTGTGATTAAATAATTCACTGATGTCAAGCTTAAGTTAATTTGGTTTCGTTTGTTAATTAGTATTTTATGTGAATATTTGAATTTTTGCAATTTTCCTGTAAATGTGTTAATTTTTTCTGATTTTTTGAAGAACAAAGGACCAGCGTCCTTCAACATAAATCTATAATAACGCGGTTTTTCCATCTGTCTTTTCTGCCTGGTCTTTCGTGACATCTTCAGGTGTCACAAATCCTTTTAAAACAACCAACATACAACCAACATAACAACTAGAAAACAAAATAGACTTGCAGCTGTAGCACCGTGATAGTTAGGTGACCAGCGAGGCTATTCAGTGATCTAGTGATCAACAAAAATACAATCGAAATAGCAAATACAAAATTCATTTGACAGCAATTACTAAAAAGATACGGAATCAGCCCCTTGATCCGAGAATAGAATAGAATAGAATAGAATAGAATAGAATAGAATAGAATAGAATAGAATAGAATAGAATAGAATAGAATAGAATAGAATAGAATAGAATGTATTTTTATTCAAAATGAGTACACTTGTACATTTTTTGAACGTCTTAAACTTAATATTTAATATTTGCTACTAAAAGGGAAAAGGGAAAAAGGGAAAAAGGAAAAGAGCAAAAGGGAAAGAGCAAAAGAAGCGGTAATTTTAGCCATTAGTTAGCAGGGGCAACTAAAATCGAATGCGAACATTCTCATGTAATTTTTGATGATATCTTGATGAGAGGAAGTAATGGTAGGTTCGTTTATTTATTTTTAAGGTCTACCAACGTTTGCTTACAATTAAGAATACATTTTACAGCTTAAATGTTTAACATAACATAGCTAATTATAGCTAGCTAGTTTATTAAAAATCTGCAGGGAAACTGTTGACTAAATTTTGCCTAAAGAAATAATTTATTGCTCTTCCGTAATCGATGGCTATGATATTTTTTTGAATGGCTTTGACGTTGCTAACCTCCTGGTTTTTACGACTTTACCGGACTTCACTATGATCTGAGAGCAGGAGATAGTATGTCTTGCTGTTAACTGCTGCTGGAGATTATTTCAATATGTAAATATAACTGTAAATATATAATGTAATTATCGCCTCTGTGGTCGAGTCAGGAACAAGTAGGTGATAGTATAGAGCTACTGTTTATTAGCTAGAGACTTAGACGGACCGTCTCGTTGATCGAGTGGCTAGCGTACACGCCTAACTACACCGACCAACCGCGAGGCTCGGGTTAGATTCCCGACGGGCGCAGGCATTTGTGTGATGACTATTAAGATGTCTGCATTTCCGGGTCTGGGTGTATATTTTTATTCTGGTATCTAGTTAAGTATATTAATTAATATAGTTGAGAACACCCACAACACAAGCATACAATTTGCTTACTTTGGGGTTAGATTAAATTTGTGTAACTTGTCCAGGGATATTTACCATTTATTTTTAGTAAACTTGGTAACGTGGCCCAGCCATAGATAAAATTACAATCAGTTCTAGAAGAATATGAGAGACATAATTAGGTCAGTCTAACCCAATGACCAATATGACCAATTGAAAATATATTTTCTCACTTCGCAAGGGTAAGTGACCGGTGATTCAACATCCGACTTATGTAAAAAACACAACTCCAATTTTATCCACAATCAATTCACACTTTTATGACGTATGGGTAGAGTATGAATTTGTATGACAGTTTGTTGAGTTGTGTCGTTTTTTGGAGTGTGATCTAATTCCGGAGCGACGAGACCCCCTCCCCGGCGTCTCTAGTACTATTTATTCTGCGCCCCCTACTTTTAGTAGTTCATTGAACAATGTCGAACCAATTATTGGAGTATTGTTTCCACTTCGACTACACGACGTTTAATTTATTTTTTTTATTTTTTCTTGTCTTAGAATGGACATACGTTTTACGTGTGATGTGCTTACGTACGTATCGTATCGTTATCGAATGTAACAAATTGTTTAAGATTTTTTCGATAGTAATCTACAAATTTAGTTAAGACTAGCTTCCACCCGCGACTCCGTCCGTGCGGATGTCGGTCTTCGCGTGATAAAACTGAAAAAGATTTTTTTCTACGTATTTTTCCAGGATAAAAAGTATCCCATTTTATGCCCAGGATAATAAGGTATAATTATACCAAGTTAGTTAGATTTCACGTGATGCCTGAACATACTGACAGACAGACAGAAAAATATTCTTGAATCACATATTTGGGTTTGGTATCGATCCTGTAACACCCCCTGCTATTTATTTTTTCAATATTTTCAACAGTACAGAAATGTACAGAATTGACTCTTCTACAGATTTATTATGTGTATAGATAATTTACTTACAGTGTTGACAAGAAAATTCGCTTTTCATAATTCTGCGCTTATCCGCATGTTGAATGGAAATGAGAGATGGATAGGTACCTATGTCAGAAGAATCATCAGAGTCATTATTTTTTTTGTATAGGGCGCTTTCGTCAGTTAATCCGCTTTTGATCCTAGGCTGTACCTCTGCCTACCAATTTAGAAATACGGAAGTGAAGATGTTTTCAGAGAATAATAAAACGTGGATTTAATTAGCAATTCACTAACAGTTGCTTCTCAAAACTCATCTAGATATCGTGTTATATTTCTTTGCTAGGAACCTATTCATCACTATAAAAAAAAATTATGTCCTCCTCCAATGTCTTATCTATTCCCATTCGAAAATTCATTAAAATCAATTCAACATTTTTAACTTGAAAACGAAAAAACACTTTCGTAGTTATGACATTAATATATTTGATATTTTCAGTCATCGGCGCTTGGTAAAACTTCCAAATATTCATACTTTTAAATGAAGAAATTATAAGTGACTAGCTGCCCGCCCTCTCTTCGCTTCGGTTATTCTAGCGCGCATGTCTTTGCTAAGCTTCAACGACATTTAATTTTGCGCCCGGAGATTTTAACTTTTTGATAACTCATTAGTTGTTATTTTTTTTCTGATAATGTAAAAGGCAAATTTGATCTAAATTACACGTATAACGTATCTAACAGATTTATTTGATTAAGAGTTAATACTGTATTGTTAAAAATATGTTCTAAAGTAACCCTTCATTTTACTATTTTAAGAAAACGTAAAATACTGTTACTGTGGGTTATTTTTTAAATATAGACATATACCTCAGCTTACTTTTTTTGAGATCTATCGAAGAGAAAAAATCCCACCATACATTTTATTGTTAAAACTCAAAAGGTTTTGGCAGCGTTTTCGAGGAAAGCTCCCGATCGGCTTATTTTTTGCCGACATAGTGAATTAATATCGTTGTAATATCGTTGGTTTGTCCAAAACATAAACTTACTATGCACTAAAACCTTCCTCAAGAATTGTTCTATCTATTGTTGAAAACCGAATGAAAATCCGTTCAGTACTTTTCGAGTAAATCGCGAACAGACAGACAGACAGACGCGGCGGGGGACTTTGTTTTATAATAATTATTATTGATACGTAAATCAGTACAAATATTTTTTCATTTAAAATATGAATATGACATTAATAGTGATTCAGTAATATTTGAAGCAGGATCAATCACCTGTCTGACAGGGGATAGAGTATTCCGATGTGAAACAATAGGGTTCCCGGAACTGCCCTACCTGTGAAGGGACTGTTAGCCGGCAAATGGTTACCTCAATAGTACCTATAACGTTAACTTTAACAACGGCACTTGTAAAAAATATTCGAAACAATACTGTTTTCAAGTACTTTTGTAATGCAATAAAACAAGCAAATCTTAGTAATAAATATTAATTTAAGAAATTATTTAATATTTGTTTGTTATAATTGATTTAAAATTGTATGTTATACTAGCCGAGACGGCGAACTTCGTATTGATTGACATTAAAAGCCACTAACTTTGTATGGAAAAATAGTAAAAAATCCCCCGATTTTGAAATATTCTTCATCGGTTTTCCGCTTCTTTTGTGTTATCCTGATGATACTCGTATCTTATAATCTATAGCATCCTTAGATAAATGGGCTATCTAGAACTAAAACATTTTTTTTTAAACCGGATCAGTATCTGATATTTGTCCAAGCAAACAAAAATGTATATTATATAACATAAATATTAGTATAGACCTCTTACGAGGTAGGCAGAGAATAGCGGATACCAAAGCATTCGCTTTCTCCATTTTCAGTGCAATTCTCATCTATTATCTTTAAATAGAAGTTTAATGCTAATTTATATTTCCTATGGTTATTTTTTCGTTTTCTGCTATAATTACCAGATGCTAGTGGCGCAGTGATATACAGCTTAATTATTTACTATTGCCTACAAAATGATTTTTCGAATACCATAAACAGTTTTAGAATCAAAAATTTCTTCAGCCTTATTTAATACTACTACTATTCCACAGGTAAACTTCGTCCATTCTGACATCAAAATATAGCGCTTTGTAGGGGAAAATGAAAAGTTTTTTCCTACTTTGTTCCCAATATTACCAGCTTTTCTCCTTATAAAAACCATTTTTGAGTCGTATGAAAAATGTTAAAAAAACCGGACGTATAAAACCATTCCTGAGCTTTGAGCTTAGCAAAACAACCGGCTATTATTATTTATCGATTATGACATGTTGTTTGATAAAACTGTAATTATTTTAATTGTTTTATTAAGATTCTCATTCTAAATTGTAGAACAAGCTTTTGTTGTGTGTTGTTTATATTTTTTATTGTCTTTGGCTGTCTCAATATGGGATTAGATCAGTTTCTGTAATTTGTTCTGAGCATTGACTGCTCTAAGTATTTCATTTATAACTGATCCTATCTATCCTTTAAAGCCCGGTGAGGTTAGCAACACATTAGTCATTCAAAAAAACCTATCTATGTATATTTATACGAATCCTCAGTTCACGTTATCATTGAATCAAGCGGAAAGTTAAAATCAAAGAAGAAAGTAAAAATTTTCCCCCGTGTTTGTCCGGGCTCCTTTGCAGAATAGACCATCTGCCTTTCTTACCAGACAGCTCGTAAAAGGCGAGCATAGGCTTATCATCACTAACACCGTGACATCTGACTAGGTGGTAGAGTTTCGCAGCGACTCACCCGGATTGGTACCACCGCCTTACCTATTCCTGCCGCCATAATGTCGTGACGTGTTCCGGTTCGGAGGGTAAGGTAGCCGGTAAACTTACTTTTGCTCGAGACCTAACATCCCGGCCTCTGGTTGGCAGCGCACCATTACCACCTTTGGTGTCTCTAGGCGGCGGGAATTTCTTACCATCAGGAAATCCGTCTGCTTGTTTGCCTTCCAATTCCAGGAAACGCAGTCCTTCAATCGATACAAACTTTTAGTAGTTATTAATGTCAAGACATACGAAGTCCGGCAGGTCGGCTTGTATTTAAATAAATATTAAGACCACCAAAGGGACACTAAAGTTTAAACAACCATGAGAGTTCTACGGAGATAATGCTCATAATCTGAAGGTCGTTAAATATCAGGAATGTGACAGTAAAGCTGAGTGACAGAGTGACAAGTGATAAATCCCAACCTGTCCCGCAGATTTTACAGTACACTTCACAGTACATTGTAATTGAATACCAGCAAGGGCTGTACCTAGGTATATTATTTGAGCTTTCTGAGTGTCTTTGTCAAATTGCCAATTGAATAAGCTAAAAATCCTCTTTTTATGTTAAACATATATGTTTCTACAAGTATATATACATAAACAATTTTTTTGTTGTTAATCACTCATATACTTTTTATCACCTGTCCTTTAAACTTTAAATAGTAGAAAATGAACAATTACATTTTTGGTTGAATATCTTGCGAAATAAATTTGTTAATGCATACATTTAAAAATGACGTCAAATAGGTACTCGACATTTACATTTTTTAATTATAGAACTCTGTGGTCTAGAGATTCAGTTCTTGAACTTGACTGCATGAGGTCCCGGGTTCGATTTCCGGGTCAGGCAACAAAAAGAAAATTGGGTTTTTCCAATTTTCAAGTAAAAAAACCCTAAAACCAGTTAAAAAAAACGTTGCTCAGGATTAGATATGTGCCCGGTTGGCGATAGGCTTGTCATCTATCACATTGGGGGACTCAGTATCTTCGGTTAGTCGTGGATGCCCTAGTTGTACCTCTGCCTACGTCTTTGGGGGTATGGGCGTGAAGATACTTTACTTTAAATAAAATAGTTATATTAATTATTAAGCCATTTTTGATTATTAATAACTCATACACTTTTTATCATTCAGGTACTTTATCCTTTAAACAGTAGTAAATGAACACTAACATTTTTTAATTTATTTTTATTTTAATTTTAATGTTTTATTTTTTCAAAGTAACTATAGTAACATACATTTTTTGAACGTCAATTTCATTTTTGTATAATATAATTACATTGTTTTACTATTACTACTATTTTGGTTGAACATCATGCGAAAGAAATTGATTAGTGCATAAATACTCGACATTCATATTTTTAATTTAGATGTAGAAACAGGAAAAACTGATCAGAAAAAAATCTTGATGCAAGGAAAATTGAGAAAGCTGACAATTCATTCCATGCAAGCAAAACCATGACTAAAATGTCTGACTTTAAATGCAGTAACACCAGACAGATTTACATTTAGGACTAAACTGTAGAACCAGTTAAACATACTTCAGAAAGGTCATTAAATACGAGGAATGTGGTAGCGACCAGTGTTTACCGTCAGAATGACAGCGCTAATTGTACCCAACCAGTCTGGTTTAATGGTAACATGCTACTTCCCTGACCATTATTATGTAATGATCGAGTTATAGGAAATTGGGTGCTTATGGTATATATGAATATACTAATAAAAACAGCGGTGCCCGGAATTGGATAACTGCTCACTCATCACTTGATAAGAGTTATGGAAATAGGTATCTTCGACTCTTCGTGAGCAACCTGGATGTATCACATGACACCGGGAGTAAGGGCGTGAAGATAGGCGCCGAGAAGTTCTTACCATCCATCCACTTAAACGGATTCGTCATCATCCGTTAAAATCCATCTGTCGTGTTTGCCTTCCAATATCATAAAAAATCACTAGTCGGGTGCTGGTAAAATTTATACGAGACCACTTTTTTATAATATTGGAAGGCAAACAAGCAGACGGATTTCCTGATGCTAAGAAATTCACGCCATCTAGAGACACCGAAGGTGGTAATGGTGCGTTACCAACCTGAGGCCGGGTTGTCAGGCCTTGAGCAAAAGTAAGTTTACTAGCTACCTTACCCTCCAAACTGGATCACGTCATGACGTTATGGTGACAGGAATAGGTAAGGCGGTGGTACCAATCCGGGAGAGTCGCTGCGAAACTCTAGCACCTAGTCAAACGGGGAAAATTGACTAAATAAAAAAAATCAAATTACAATGTGGCCATGCCACAATACCACACAAATTGAATGTAGTATGAAAAAAACCGACTTCGATTTCAATATATTACTTACACATAAATAAAGGCTTTTCCACGATTTCCCTCATCCACTTCATAGCAATCGTGAGATTCCATCATGAGATCCAGACTTGGTGGAAATAGCTCAAAAGTATGTTCTTTCAAATAAAAAATGTTGAAAACCTAATATACCGATTAAATAAATTAAATCAAACATAATAACCTCTTCCTTTTTTCGAAGTAGTTTAATTAAAAATATTCAAACTCACCCGCATATGGAGAAATTTAAATGATAATCCAGAAATCTGATAGTTTATTACTTGAGCATAATGGTCCAAAGTTTGATATAAGGGCTGCATGCATTACCGCACCTGTTCCAAACGAGTTCTGTAGGGCCTGTATGGTCTTTGTTCATGGTAAATAGGCCATTATTAATCAAGTGCACGCAGTTTTAAATATGAGCTTATAATATTTGGAGCGGAAATTTCTTTAGCTTTTAGTTTCTGGTAGGGGCAATAGTTCTTCTTTCGTTAGTTTTTGGCATTTGCTTTAGAATTTTGTCATTAGGCAAGTATAAATTTGAATCAAGTTAACCGATTTATTCAAAATTAGTCACAAGTCGTAAATAAAAGTCATGACAGGGTCTTAAGTAAAGCGGTGGCCTCTTTACTCAAGCTCATATAGTGAGACTTGACGGCAACGCGGAAATACACGATACGCTGATTTCTTTATGATTATTTCATTTATGCACTATCACTGAACAAATAACTGTACAAAAACTGTACAAAATGCCACCAAAATTGACTAATTTCCCTCAATATGAACACGAAATTCAATAATTATGAAAAAACAGCGACCATCTTTTCTCTCGATGGGGCCTAAACTCCCT
>NJDD01000761.1:0-25020 GCA_002245505.1 Calephelis nemesis
AGATATTTTTTATCCTATGTTGAATAAAAATATTTGACTATTGACTATTGACTATAAGGCACCTAAATGGTTACATGTTAATTTTAAGTGTCTGGGTCGGTTTGGTCTGACACATAATATATTAAGTACCTGCGCCAGGTCTGCGAGCCGCCGGAGCGGCGTGAGGCAGTCGGCCAGCGCCAGCGGCGCCGCGGGCGCGGGGGCCGCCGCCCCGGGGGACTCGGGCCCGCCCTCCGCCGACCGAGGACCCAGCGCACCTACCAGGCTTCGGGACGCGCCCACCAGAGACACCGCGCAAGATGTCAGCTCACTGCGCGCACGCTGGGGAAAAATTTGTTTTTCTATGTCATAATATGGTAAGATGCAATGAACTTTGAACCCGTTCTCAACTGCTAACTGTTTCCCTTTCGTTAAATTTTCGTAAAATTCGTTAGTGTGCAAAGATTTATGTAACTAAGATTTGGTAAAGTTTAGCGATAATTCATCCGAATTGGTGTCACTGCTAAACAACTATTTTTGCATCGAATTGTGTAAAGGGTTTAACAAGTGTTTAATTTAAACGTACCTGGAATTTGATCTCATCAATGTCCTCGCCTCCGCCGTGAGCCTGTTGGTGTGAGCATTTCTGTGCGACCTGGTGTAGCCTCTGCAGTAGTCCGTCTACCGCTACCTCAGTTTTACACAACAAGTTCTCTATGGAAACATGACCGTTGTTCCCCGTTTGAAACTCTGGAAACTTCACAGTCGGGGGAGAAGGAGGTGTTGGGATATCATCTATTACGTCTTCTTTAAACCTCACATGGTTTTGTGGTTTCGGAGGCGGGATTGGGGTTTCTGGTTTAAACACTTTCCTGTCTGATAGTGGTGGACTGAACATTCTTTGATTATTTCCAGCTGCACCATTGAGAAGATCTGGACGATTGCTAAATCGTCGATTCATTTGAGGAGAGCATAATGACAGTCCACTACTTATATCGTTGTGCTTTAAAATTGTCGACTTAGTTTCTGATTTCGATCGCACGTGTCGATTCTGAAGAGTTAAAGAACTGTATTGTGATCTTACTGGTGATTCGTCATCAGTTAGTCTACTTTCGTTTTCTAAATTACGATATGTGTTGAGATTTCTTTGGAAATGCGGTGAACCTATACTAGCGAGTCGTTCATTAGTTCGGACTGGGGACAGTTTCTGACTTTTTATCCTTAAAACTTCTATGCTAGGTACAGGTGGTAGCGGTGGCTTCTTTGGAGGTAATAATATTGGTGGAGGTGGTGATATTACTCGATTTTCTATTCTTGGTGGTATTTTAGGAGGATTCTGTACACCTTCATTTATATCACAAACCATTTTATAATTTAATTTTCTGTTATTTAAAGTACTGAAATGATTGTTTTTTATTTCGACACTAGTAATTTCGTTATTTACACATGTAAACGAGTTTGATCGTGGTCTTGGTAATGGTATTGACGTGGCTTTTGGTGGACGTTCAGGAGGTTTTTTAATTTCAATACTTTTTCTTCTAGGAGGTGGTCTTATTTCACATACATCAGGCATTGAATCAGAATTACCTATCTGATTTTCAACTTTTTCTGTTTCTTCTGTATTTTCTGCCGTTTTTGACTTATCTTTAGAACAACAAGAAAACATGCCTTTCCTTTCAACGGTAGGGTATTCTATAATATGAGCACTGCCGTTTGATTGTTTTTCACCATTAACACTTTTTCTTTTACTCTTTGGTGATTCAACTTTAACTTGTGTTTGAGATTTATTTTTATCCCGTAGAAGTAAGCTATTTCTAGCATCACTTAAACCTTTTGCAGAAAACATATTTCTAATTTCACTGACACTCAGCATCCCTTTTACCACTTCACCATTAAATGTATTGTCTTTGTTTTCCTTTTGGGTATTTTGAGATGCTACTATTTCAGTATGGTTAACGTAACCATTGTCCCGATCTAATGTTGATGAATTAGACCCTGGTGGTGGTGGTATGATATAAGACATAATTTCTTCTGGCGTGAGTTCAATGGCTGGTGTAATTTTAACAGTAGGTGGTTGAACTGTAACATTGGCTATAAATTCTTCTAGTTCGCTATCTTTTTTTTCATCGGCAAAAGAAGGAGGTACTACTGGTAGAATTTCAGGCACGTGTGTGGCGCAGTCTAATTCATCTGGTGTTAAAGGAGGCGGTAAGAGCGTTAAGTCGATTAATTCAACATCATTATCCATCATACTTTCTTGAAAATAAAATGGAGAATCTGTATCACCATCCTCTCTGTTACTCTTTTCTCTAAGTTGTTTGAGATATTCTTTTAGATTTGGTTCTTTATTGTCGATTCCTATATCAGTACTGAGTAATCCAAAACTAGTTCTTACTGCTTTATTATGAGATTTGTTTTGATGTTTTCTAATAGGACTATTGGTAGGAGTGTATGAAGAATCATTATCACTTTCAGAATAACTAATATCATTATTAAGAGCCAAGAGAGCATCAGTGAGGCCACAATTATTTAGAATAGCGCTAAGACCTTGAGATTGTCTTTGAGTTAAATCACTATTATTACAGTCTTTTTCAGTTTCAGGTATAGTAAGTCCATTCAAACCATGATTTATTGTTTCAGTCAATAGTAACAAGGAATCACTATGTTTTAAAATACCCGGTGCATCATCTGCAGCTGACATTCTACTATTATTAGACTCAGTATCACTTTCTACATTATCTACACAAGTTTCTGTACCCACTAGTTCATCCCTCAACATGATACTATTATAACCATTTTCAGGATATACATCACAGTTTTCAGTCAAATATTGTTCAGAATTTTCAACTAATTGTTGCATTTCAGCTACCCTCCGGAGCACTTCTTCATTTTTAGCTTCTACTAATCTGGGACTATTACTTGCATTTTCTAGTAACTCCATGGATAAGACACTTTGCAAATCAAAGCCCATCCCATCATCTAGATAGCAAGAATCATTTGGATCAAATAATCTAAAGTCATCACTTCTTTTGCATTTATCAATTTGTAAATCATTCACAAGTACACTTTGTTTCGTTTCGTAACCAATTAAAGGACTATTAGTATGATTTCTATTTGATATGGCAGAATTCATATTATTGTCTAAATTCGATTTGAGTTGATCGGGTGTGGAATGATAAGGCGGTGGCATGCTAAATATAGCGAAGTGTTTCTTAGAAAGAACTACTTGATCGTCATAGTGTAAGTAGCTCCATTTAGCTGGGACCACATTATGTTGTGACAAATATGGTGGAGCTGAAAATAACAAAGTTTAGTATTAGTTTACGTTTCAATATAAATAAAATATATGTAACTGTTAAAACATAGACAGTATTTTCGAGTGAAATTAAAGGGCTTTAGCTTCGTATTTAGATACAAAACATGTACCTACCAAATTAACATTTAAATTATTGCGATTGAGTTTTTCAAATCCCTTCTTGAATTCTGTATGTTAAAAGATATTTATAAAACAAGATGCAGGCGAATAAATATGGGCTGCAGCATACATTTTAAACATTTTAGAGTTTTCTGTCTGTCTATCTGTTTCTAAGTCTGTATCCCAGCTGTAATTTACGCTGAATCTACAAAACCGATGGTAACGATATTTGGTAGGTAGGTACTTTATGTTCTGAGGAAGGTTATATAAAACATATATTCTCGCTTATTATGAGGGGTAAAAGTCAAAAGTTGCAGTGCAGGTAGAGAGTATGTAGTGCCAAGTGAACGAAGTTTGCCGGGTCGCTAGCATAATATGTACACAAGAGTAAAATAAATGTTGAGTTCGTTTATTTTTGAATCAAAAAGTAAAAGCCTGTCCGCTTCAAGGAATGCTTCAAACCATCACTCGCATAATGTAGCCTTTTAGGAGTTTTAGTCATTACTAAGTTATTGTGAGTACTTAAGTAGATATAATAGCTAATTACTAGTAGTTAGTACTAAGTATAACTACTTATTTACCTATATCTTCTGTAAGGGGTTCCCTTTCTAGCTCGATGTTCAGCTCTTTCCCGGTTGCCAGTCGGTAGTATCTGAAAATATGAAAAAAAAAAACATTTATAATAAACATAATATCCAGTATCAGCAAAATTAGCAGCAAATTTTATATCTTATGGAAGTATTGGAAATACACATTCTACTTTTGTTATTTTAAATTGTTATTTATGAAACTTATTCTGGTATCTATTTAATTATTTCTATGTACTAGAAACGTCTATTAGCACCCGTAACAAAAGCATATGATTTGCTTACTTTTGGGCTTAGTTCTATTTCTGTAACTTGTCCATATTTATTTGTTTGTTACATGAGATAAATGTTTACACCTGTAGAAGAGGAGGCACCTGATGAAAAGTGAACCGCGGACATTTGCTTTTCACGAATACTTTCTATTTTTAGTACGTTTTGGTAAGTACGTTTTTTCTTGTAACTTCCTTAATTGTGTCCGTTTGGAAAAAATTCAGAACTGCACAGTAGTCACGTATCAAGTCTGATAGGCGCTCTGACGTGGTGCCCGAAAGTAAAACTCGTCCTCACATATTTCCCATGACATATGCAGCAAAAAACCAAACGTCTATATGCAATGTCTTTGTCATTTTTATTAAACAGAAGGTAAAAACCATAATAGACTGTTTAAGAGTATTAGACAGCTTAGTGATTTTTATTAGAATAAATTTACCTAGTTAAAAAAAAAACTTTAAACGTAATAAAACTGAAAACATCGACTTCAATGTCTATTACAGTTGACATGTTCAGTTACAGTCTATTAAGTCATTACATAAGTATTGGTAGAACGAAATCTACCGGCGCGAAAAGCATGAACCTTTTGTTATGGTTGAAAGATCCTGCTTGCTGCTGCCGCTATTTATTTTCGTTTGAACTCCAAATAATACCTCTGACTTAAAAGTGTCGGGGCCGCAGTTAGAACTGAAGGTGTTAAAATTATCGGAACTTCCGACTCATCGTAACCAGGGTCGAAGCTCCGTAACATCCCTCGTTATAACAGTGGAACAAGGGTCTCGTGGTGTGTTCGTTATATTTTAATTTTAAAAGTAATTTTGTTTTCATTTTGCGTATTGTTAAATTCAAAAAGGTTTGTTACATTTTTTGAACCTACTTTTGATTTGCAGAATTTTCCTACTAAAGCAGTTTTTAAATACAATTTGGGTAAGTAGGATACAGGTAGCTTATTGTTATTGAGTTCAATATGAGTTTCATACGGATAAGTGGTGCATCATGTGGGCAAAGTATGTAGTAAAGAGCAGTTACCCGGCGACGACGAGCGGCATCTCGGCGGCGTCGCGGTCGTCCATCAGCAGCGCCAGCACCCGCTCCCGCTGGAGGAAGACGGAGACGTCCGCGCTGCCCGACCACTCGCTCTTCACCTTGATGCCCTCCACCTCCTCCAGCGACGCTATCGGCTGCGGCTGCAATCGTACATTCATTCGTATGTCTTAAACTGACCTACACAAATTAGACACCTAAGTTTATTCAACTTTTTCCAACGGAAATCGGAATACGGCACACCTCCACCCCACTGAGAAACTTAGATAAACATGTCGTTTCTAATTAAAAGAACTACACTTATTAATTTGGATTAAGCAGTGGAGTATTTATGTAAAACCAGTTAGTTTTACAGAAAATTCAAAACATGCACATTTTTAGTTTTGAGTTCCCCGAGCCGGGGATCAAACCCAGTACCGTAAGAAATCAAGTCCGATGCCTTATTTTTAAGAAATAAATGGCTACACAACATTTCTGTGCAAAATGAATGAAATCAATTAAACACACGCTTAACGAAAATAGGGGAACTATTTTCGTTAAGTCACTGAGCCCATTAAAAATATATACCATGTTTTAATAAAAATCTTATACATAATGTCGCCACATATTCCGTGATATAAGTTATGTGCATTTTAAATGTGTAAATCAAGTATTTTCGTAATAATGAGCATAACCACGAATGTCCTTTTTCCGGTTTTTGCTCGGAGCAGTCTTGAGAGTTTCGTTGTTCGCCATTCTTCTTCGGAACCTTAAAAACGAGTGGTTTTGTTCGCATTATTCATGTGCTCTAAAAATATATATGGCTAGTAACGTTTGTCACTGTATCAGACGCATTTTAATTGATCAGGCTTGCTTTTTGATTTAACTCAAAACAGAAATATAAGAGAGACATAAACATATTTTTTGGATTGCTGGTACTGCAGAACTTTTACCCTAGATGGATACACTCGTCATTACCATAAAGTACATAATTTTTTTTAAAAAAACATCAAAACTTTGATAAAGCTTTGCTTAAATCAATAAACTGTTTGAGCAAAGATATGATGGCAGATACTCACGACAGAGTTGGCGCGGCCCACGATCTGGCTGAGGCCGAAGCGCGGCGACACGAGTAGCACGCGGTCGGGGCGGGCGCTGCTGAAGCACTTGGCGCCGTAGCTCGGCAGGCTCGCCACTATGTCCAGGTAGTGCAGCTTCGCCTGACACATTACATACAATTCAATTAAAAATAGCTCTTCCACCATGTCATTCTGTTGCAATTTTCACTTGAGATATCACGAAATACTCTATACCACAATACCTACTCATTTTAGTTTCTATACTTCTCATCGTCTTTGCTTGGTGGAATTCCATTCTCGAAACAATTTATTCACAACACTTGTACTTTTCACAACATATTTTTTATTTTTTTAGTTTTCCGGTTTCTTTATTCATGCATCATCAGAGCTATATAACAATTATGAGTTGTAAAAAATATAATGTGGAAAGTACAAGTTTTGTAAATAAATTGTTCCTAGTCATTTTAATGGATGTTTTAATGTCAAGACAATAGACGATCTAAATTCAGACCCAGATTATTTGATCGGTTCACGCAAAATTATGGTTATAATTCTATAAATACGGTTTATGTATCATCGTCAAACTTTGTCAACTTATTTTTGGAGATATTAAAAATAACATAGGATACTTTTTATCCATTTAAATGCGAGTAAAGCCGCGGGTAAAAGTTAGTAAAATGTAATGTAATTGATTATAATATAACTAACTTCCTATCGTTTTTTAACTTAGTCGCAACAAGATCCATTTGAATTATAATAGTTTGATTAATTTGAATATTTCAATCTGTTATTCGAATTGGGACTTTTTTGAGTTTTCTATAAGAACGGAGTGAGTGAATTAACTTAGTAAAAAATACATAAAGTTTTACCTGTAGCTGAGTCAACTGCTTCTGACCACCAGTCATCTGAGTGTTGACCTTGAGGAAGTGGGCGAGGAGCCTTCTCAGTTCTTTCCGCTTCATGTTCTCTAGAAGGCTACTGGGGACGAATCGTTCTAACCCGAATTCCCGCCTAAAATATTTAAAAAAAACAGCAAGCTAAGTATTCTGAATCTGAAAACCGTATCCGTATTCACAACAGCCAACACGTTTTACTTGCTACGCAGCTATGAGTTAATAAAACGCAAGAGAATGCAAGTTCATTAATCCAGTAGGACGCAATTAGCTCTTCTTATCGCATACTCAAGCGCGAAATTCAATATTAACATAGATGTTTGGTGTCTGTATAAGTGTGGAGTGTCAGGAACTCCATTTCCTTGTTCGCTTTCCAATAGTTAGTAAAATAAGTCAGAGAAAAGGAGAGACAGCCGAAAAAGTAAAAATAAATTTTTGGAATGATCTCAGTATCACGAACTCACAAAGCTGGTTTGTAAAAAACTCATAACGCGTAGGTACTTAATTTTCCAAAAAATGTTAGTGTTAAAATGAGAGAGAGAGAGAGAGAGAGAGTGTAAAGAAGAACAGATGAAAGATAAAGATAAAAGATAAAGCAGCAAGCAGGTCTGCAAGGATCGTAAAATTAGACACTTGATACCTTTTGCCCAACTCGTAAAGGACTTGACTTGACAATATGTATGTATGTGTGTATATTTTTTTAAAATATTGCTGAATAGCTTTAAAAACTCACTCGACGGTCTTGACGGTGAGTTTGGCCGGCGGCAGGTTGTGCGCGAGCGCCAGCTGGTGTACGTGCAGCGCGGCCAGCCGCAGCGTGGCCTCGGCGGTGAGCTCGGGCGCGAACCGCTCCTGCGATACGTCGTTGCAGCACTGCACGTACAGGTACTCCAGCGCCGCCAGGTCGCGCTGCGCCAGCTCCGCCGCCGAGCTCGGCATGAACGTCACACGGAACAGGCACCGCATCTTGTGTGACCCGGGACGCGCTGCTATCTGAAGTGTTACAATCATTCATATTTAGTCTATACCGGGTTTCTTACCAGCTTCATGTAATTTATGTAAATATATTTCAACATTCTAGTAATTTCTTTTTACTCTGGTTCACCTCCGCATAAAAGGTAAAGGGAGATGTTGTATTACTAAGTTGTGTGAGCGGTACGTATGTACCTGCATAGTTAACTAAAGCGGTTTCGTTAGCGCAAGTGGCTAAAGAAATCGTAAAGATCCTATTTAATAACACTTCTATTTCCACTAACGAGCAACGTAATATGTAACAGGTAGAAAGGTGGTCTTTTCACCAAAGGAAAAGTATACCTTGTATATATATACAAAGCCGCCAACTTAATTATTCTTGTTGCCATAACGAATCTATCATGTTCCGGCCCGGAGGGTAGGGTAGCCGGTAGACTTGCACAATAGGCCTAACATCCCGGCCACAGAATAATGACGCACTTGCAAGATAGGCCACGGTTATCTCTTTCTACGGTAGAGCCGTGTTCTTATTCGCTGACCTTGAACATAAAAAAAGTAAAACTCACTCTAGCCAATGATTCCTTGGGGTCCAAAAGCGTAAGCTTGTTTCTTTTTAAACTTTTGACATGCTCCACTACCAGACTGAAGTGCTCGTCCGCGGTGATGCACAGTTTGTCCTTCAAGCTCGCGACCACGTCTGCCACCGTTGTGGTCGCGTCGTATTTAAATGACTTCGTTTGCCCGTTCTCGAGAAACACTTTTAGCACATTCGCCATTGGCGGTAAACAGAGGTCACCAAGAGAAAAAGCTGAGGGCTGAAATAAAAAAGAGTTCATTAGGTCTTACCCCATTACAGAATAAATATTTAATAAAAGTAGAAAATATAAGTTATGAGTAATTTATTTGTTATTTCTAATTCAAATGAATATTAAAGACAACCTATTGTAAGTTTCGGAAAAGACGAAAAAAATGGCAGTATAAAATATGCTTATTGCTATAGAAATAAAAGATGAAAAAAATTGATGGATGGAGAAAGACGGACGTATTTTTTTCGTAATTAATGAACTTCGTGCTAATTATGAGTAAAATTGGTTAATTGAGGAAGTATTTAGTTCAGTTTTGGTCAGTTCAAGTGCACAGGTGAAATAATTATGAAGAAATGAGTTTGGGTACTATGTGTTTCCTCGTTGCCGCCTAATCTCACAAAATGGGCCAGTAAAGTGACCACCGATTTATCCAGACATGACTTTGTACATAGTGACTAATGTCTGTTAATAAGACTTAATTAAAACGGAAGACATGGCGGCAAGGCCTAAAAGTCCTAGCCGGCCCCAGAAATAGCCAAATTAACCAATAACAGTAATAACTAAAATGAATGTCAGTTATCAGGAACTCACTAAAAAGTATATAAACGCATCATATTTTGCATCTTAGAGTCCGCAAAGTGTATCTGAAATAGCCAACATCAAAGCGCGGCGTATTGAACAGCATTGGACTCCACATAGCGTATTGAAACTTGAACGAATCTGGTGTCCATATGCATTGCTATACTCTTAGAAATATGCGTGTGTGTTCTTATGCGTGGAAAATAATAAAAAAAAAACTTACAGGGTACATAGGTGCACCATTTAGTTGTACAGAGTCCGCGAACCGCACTCGCGGTGGTCTTGCCCGCAGCCTCGCGCGTTTGGCCGCGGAGAGCAGCGCGGACCGGCGCATCACCCCGCTCCCCGCCCCCGCGCGCGCCGGCTGGCACACCCGCAACGTGACGCGATCCGTGCAAGCCCGCACCGCAGCTATTACATACTCCCGCGCTGCTGTGCTCACATCTTCCCCGTTAACACAGAGAATCTGATCGCCCGGTTCTAACTAGAAGGTTGAAATCTCGTTTTAAATACACTATTGAGAAATCATTTGGCTAAATATTTTACTAAATACTTAGCTATAACATATTTTTTTAAAATAACAACTGTTTTCCAGTCAATTTTGCATGTTAAGTAGGAATTAAGTTTATTTTTCAATGGAACTAGCTACAAAGCGAACTTCAGTCAATATGACAAAAATGGCTACAAAATGATGTAGGAGGAAGTCGCGTAACCGACCGGTTTAGTACCATCGTCTTATCTATTCCTACGACATCAATGTTTGTCATTGTTGTATTCCATTTTGCAGGGCAGGAATCCCGGATAACTTTACGCAAGAGGCTTAATTTCCCTTTTGACGTTATTGAGACAGTAGGGTTACTCTTGAATCGATTTGATGCAAATTAGAAATAGGAACCAGGTATGTAATTTTTTAGTACCTACTCTTGAACACCGTACCTACTAGCGAGTAATGAACATTGTCAAAAAAAATCAACGAATCCGATAAAATAATTTATTATATATTATTCACTAGAAGTAAATAATTCGCTAGTATTGTGTTTAAGAGCATTTAAAATTACATTTCCGATTCCGATTTCGAATTTGCATTACACCCTGATACAAGAACAAACCTGCAGCTTACATGTACTATTACTATTACTGTAGTAGTATTATTACTGGCGAGTTGTCTTAAATTTTTTCCATCTATAAATTAACTTACGTGAAAGTACTTGTTACCTTTCCAACACTAGGCGAGTTGTCGGTGACGAACCTGACGAGGACGGGCTTCTCGGAGCCGGCAACGAAGCCGAAACCGAGTTCCGGATCTCTGTCCAACGTCACATCCCGCGGCGCCGGGGGCGACTCACATGACCAACCTTCGGGGGCTACGTAGGTTGTGGTCTTATTTACGTGACTGGAACAGAATTTATAAACCATTAATTTATGTAACAAAAGTCAGTAATACCAGGTAGGTACTATTAGCTGATTATTTAAGAATATCGCTGTCATTAAACGGAAAGCAAGAAGATTGATTGAAGAACACGAAGGAAAACTTTATCATACTAGTTTTATGGTGCTGCCATAACTTTTTTAACTGTGTAAATTTTAAAAAAAGTTGAAGATGCTGGTCCAAGTACAGTCAAAGTTGTTTTTTGCTTTCACACATTTTTTTCCTATGAAAAATTTAAGTAGTAGGTACTTTATTCACAGTACATAGAAGCTCTTTAAAAAAATGGTACAGGCGATTGAATATGAACAGAAGAAATGTGTTATTAGATTTCTAGCATTTTTAGATTTTTTGTCTGTTTGTTTCAATCAATTCAATCACAATCAATCAATCATATTTATTTGTACTAGACCGATCGTAACGAAATTTGGTGTTCTTCATGTTACGTTTTTTCACTTTTAATTCCTCTTATTAAATGGGTTCCCGTAAAAGAAAGGTAAAACTTAACACGCAAATTCGGTTAATTTTTTTCTATTTTTGCTTTACAAATTGTTCTGTATTTATTTTAAGTCACATATTTTGAATGTCGGGAAATGAATGTGATATGAAAATGTAGAGAAACATTTAAACGTATAGGTTATCTAACATATACATACTTATCTTCACGCTAAGGGTAGGCAGAGAGTTCCGAGTGCCAAATGAATGAAGTTCGTCGTGTCGGCTAGTATTACATAAATCGCTTGCCAAAATGTATGAGTGAACTAAACACCAATTTTAATATATAAATACGACAGTTTTCACCCCAATCATAACGGAATCCCGATAGAAAGAACTAAACAGCTAATGCCAAGACGAAGTTGCAGGCAACCGCTTGTACCTATCGTAATGTAGTACTAGAAATAAAACCAAGTAGACTGACTAGTATGCCCCTTACTTGATGTAATAAGGTTTCCCCCGATTGTCCAGCGCCTGCTCCCAGCCGTAGGGCAGTTCCTCCTCGTCCTGACTGCTGCTGCTGATGCTGTCATCTTTAGTAGGCCAACTCTCCACTGGGGGTAGCCAGCTAGCTGTTCTTGTGATGTGGCTGAAAATAAGCAAATTAGAGATATTAGGAAAAACAAAAATACCAGCAATTGTTTTATTGATACGTTAGAATCAATACTACCTATAACAGATTTTAACGAATTTTGTCAGTGGATCTATACTTTGAATACATCATAAAAGTGAACCTATGCATTCCTTGTTCATCGCATCGTCCGTGGATTGATTAACCAATAGGCTTGTGTCCACCAATAATAAATCGGGTTTGTTGTGGTATCTGTAGTTTTGTTATTATTAATAGATGTCAATAAAATTTATTATTTACAATAAAATATAAAGATTAATTTTATTTTTAAGAAATATTAAGCTGAAAAAAAACAATTTCATCCTGTGACAGTAAACGCCGATCAGAACGCGTTACGTCACAGAGTGCGTCCGCCATTGTTGTTGTTGACATTTTAGTAGTAAATAAAAAAAGCAAAGTATCAATTACCAACTACGGTTTGTTTTGTTTTGCACTGAGTGACATCATTCAGAACGCCATGATAGTTTAGAGCGTTTTCGCGGCAAATTCGTACAGGTTTATAAAAAAACTAAAAATAATAATGTTACTCATCCTTTTTTGAAAATAAATTCAGTTACTTCTGTTCAATATCGAATAAAGGAAAGAATCAATCACTGAATACATTTTTGGACACAAGCCTATTGGATTGAACAATCAAGTAAAATTAAATTTTGTTACATTGTTGTTTACTGTCAGGAGAACATTGTTATGAAAAAAAAAATCGCGGTGATATTGTAGTAGTCTCGTGACTACGGTTTTTGGAATATCACCCAAACCATTTAACAATTATTAAGCATTAACGAGTTTTGACTCGTTTAAAAATCTATACATATAATAAATCTGTAGAAGGGTAAATTCTGTACGTTGAAAATATAGAAAAAATAAATAGCAGGGGTTGTTACTGGATCGATACCAAACCCAAATATGTAATTAAAAAAAAATTGTCTGTCTGTCTGTATGTTCAAGCATCACGTGAAAAGTCGATTTTGATAAAACTTGGTGTAATTATATCTAATTATCCTCGAAGCTAGTCTATAATAAAATAATTATGTAAGTGTAGTACTTAGTACTATTTAAATTATGCACTTCGGCTATATTCGACAAGCTTTGGAATTCCGAATGTATTTTAAAGATATATCTATATAGCAAGTCTATACTGCCTAATTAATCATTTCGCTTAATTTCAGGTTAGGCAACCAATTTGAAAATAAAAGTATAAAGTGTAAAAAGAATAAAAAGTCGAAAGCCGAAGCGCATAATTTAAATAGTAGTACTATACATATACGTGAAGAATCATTTACTTGTCTTGCTAATCCCGAAAACGCCTTTTGTGCTTTAGAGTACCTAAAGTGACAAATCCGATTCCAATTTCCAATTTGAAAGAAATCGAGATTCAAGACTAGCCCCACAGATATGTCGCTTTTAAAAATTCGCACGCATGCACGCTGGAGTCAAATATGGAAAATAAACTGGAACGGGGAAAACAAAAAGGGCATTATTTTTAATTTTACCATACAAACTGTTATGGGTTGTAATTGTAAGGCAGAAATGATGAGATAAGCTTATAGGTAGATAAAACAATTTTCTTGGACAGAACGTTGGGCGAAGTTCGCCGAAATTATATTAGTGTAGGTATTTCGCAGTTATAGTATTAGTGGATTCGATGCCCAGTTTTCTATATAATCGTAGAATTTCTGAATTGCTTTGTAACAAGGTTAACCATATGAGGTACCTTTGCTTTACATTTACTAATCTCTGCTTTTACTAAGAGACTGCCACCTCTATCTTGGGTTCAAATTTTTTGATGAAGAAAAAGCACGGCTTTGTTTAGATCGACCAATTTGAAGAAATTTTTGTTCTTTAAAGTTTATTCTGAAAGTCAATACTTTTTGACTTATTCGCATAGTGAAAGTTCAAAATTTCCAACCATTAAAAAAACGTTTTCAGTTGGTTTTTCGTGGATAACTACGTTAAAAAACCGACTTCAAAAGTAAAAAGTAAAAAAAAAATTAATAAAGTTTTAATATTAATTGTATACTACCTATTATTTACATGTGCTATTTACTAATGGGTTTGAAGTCGGTGCCATGCCGTAAATTAATAATTACATTATAAGTAAGTAATTAATTGGATTGGCACCGACTTTAGGCCTATTAGTAAATAACACCTAATAACAGGTACTATCTAATTAATTTTTTTTTAGTTTATACTTTACTTTTAATACTTACTTTTACTTTAAATTTTTTTGCTTTAAATACTTTTTAGTTTATTGCAGGTATTATTTAATTTAAAAAAATAAACATTGGGATAGGTGAAAGTAGACAAAAAAATGCTCATAAAATAAAAACTGAATCAAATTTTTATGGGGCCAATTCGAAATTATTCCACATCGAACAAAAAAAAGAATTACGTAAAAAAATTCAGAAACCTCGGAAATAAGTTGGTGTACCTACTTACGTAAAAAAATGAGAAATTCCTCCTTTATTTCGAAGTCGGTTAATAACAAAATTATATAGGTAGCAACCATGCTTAAGATCAAATAGAAATAAAGTTGAGGCTTAATGAAAGTTGATTCTTATTTGTCGAAATCAAAAGTCGAAAGACATAAGTCGAAATAACCCGAAAATATGCATTTTTTGGGAAAAAAATAAATAATTTTTGTAGCGGTAGAAGAAGTTATATTATTTAAGTAGCGTCTCTAGTATTAACAAATAAAACCTGAATCTGTCTAGCAAAAAGCTTTTGGCACGCAGTTCTTTTGGTTTTATACAGATCTACTAAATGAGCGTTTATATCAAAGCTATTTTCATTGTTATCTTAAAACGGAAAATATGAAAGGGCAAAAAAATTCAATAAAGAGGGGTGCCATCAAAAACGCTTTCGTTACGAGACTCATTTGAATTCGTTTACAAAAATATCGCAGGCCCTTTGTCGTACGGCGCAATTGTCACCTTGTTCCACGGAAGGGACCCTCGATAAGGTGCTGTCGGCGGGGCGGCGGAAATATAAACAGGTGAATTGGAATTATAACCAAAATACAACTGTTAAAGGTTTGAAGAGTATGATTTGTGTATATATACAAATCCGGACTATGTCCTTATACTAGATTATGAGATATTTGACCTTGACACCGTCAGTGCTCGTCGTTGTTGTGTTCCGGTTTAGAATATAAACAGGTGACAGGTGAATATAAACAGGTAAAAGTGCGTATAATTTGTATTTATGAAGTACTTATATAGGAGTCCTAAATTATGGGCTACTTAACATTCTCACCATTACGGCATTGCTCGTCGTCGTTGTGTTCCGGTCTAGAGCAGGTAAACATACTGTAGGGCGTTACGGTACAGGTTGAGGATGGATCCAAGGGTGCGGTTTATTTGAGTCATGTTCCCTCTACCCTGGGCAAAGGTCAAGCAAGGTCAAATTCTATTCTAGTAGCTCTAAACTAGTAGACATTTAAACAATGGAGGTAGAGGATCCAAAAGTGTTTTACGAATTTCTGCTGATAGAAAAACGAGTGCACGATTCTGAAAGCTTTCCAAATTAGATAAAAGCCTTAAAACGTAAACAGGGAAAATCTTGGTAATCATTTCTAATTTCGTAGCTTATTACAGTAGGTGATCACATTTTCAAGATGGCGGTTCACTTCGATCAATAAATATAAATAGAATTCGTATTTTACGATTATAAACTTAAATCCGCCTAAAAATTTTTCCCGTGTTAGTCCGGGCTTGTTTGCAGAATAAACCATCTGCCTTCCTGCCCGGCAGCTCGTAAAAAGCGAGCATAGACTTAACGTCACTAACACCGTGACATCTGACTAGGTGGTAGAGTTTCGCAGCAACTCAACCGGATTGGTATCATAACGTATCATAACGCTTGCCGTTGACGTGTTCCGGTTCGGAGGGTAAGGTAGCCGGTAAACTTACTTTTGCTCGAGGCCTAACATTCCGGCCTCTGGTTGGCAACGCACCATTACCACCGTCTCTGGGCGGCGTGAATATCTTACCATTAGGAAATTTATCTGCTTGTTTGCTTTCCAATATCATATAAAAAAATGTGGTGGATCCCGAGCAAGTTGTTTCGCAGCACTCTACCACCAGTGGTCATGGTGGTTCTGACCTATATTTTAACAAGTGCTCTCTTAGGAGCTGCCTGGTAGAGAAGTATAGGTAGAATAGACCATATTATTCTACTAAACGGACCCGAGCCAACACGGCAATTAAATGCAGCATTCAAGTATACATTTATTGCGTTCCTTTCCATTTCATGAATAAATATTTCGCGCAACTAGGGATCTAATTATGAAATTAGCCCAAAATGGTTTAGATAGCTCGATATGATCTCATATATAAAATTTCCGTGTCACAATGTTCGTTCCCGTATCTCTCCGAAACGGCTTGACCGATTCTTATTAAATTTTGTAAGTATGTTGAGCAAGTTTGAGAATCGGCCAACATCTATATTTTATGATAATGGAGGCTAAATTTAGAATAACATTAAAATAGTAGAACAACGTCTGCCGGGTCAGCTAGTCACTACATAGTATAAAACAAAGTCGCTTCCTCTTTCCCTTTGTTCTTTTGTATGTCTAAATCTTTAAAACTACGCAACGGATTTTGATGCGATTTTTTCTTAATAGATAAAGTGATTGAAGAGGAAGGTTATATGTATGTTTCATAACCGTGCGAAGCCGGGGCGGGCCGCTAGTCTAATATAAAATGTTTTTCGATAATCGGAATTTTAGGAATAAGTTCGCTGAATAAAATCGACCATCTGCCTCTCTACCAGGCAGTTTGTAAGAGGCGAGCACACGTTAAAATATAGATCATTACCAACTAGACCAGTGGTGGTAGAGTGCTGTGCAGCTACGTGCCCGGGTAGGGATCTACCACCTTACCTATTCCTGACGCCATAATGACTTTGTCATGGTCCAGTCCGGAGGGGAGGGTAACCGGTAGACTTGCACAGTAAGCCCAACATCGGGGCCGCAGGACATCGTCGCACCTGTAACATCTATGGTGTCTATAGGCCACGATTGTCTCTTACTATCAGGTGTGCTGGTTCGATGAACTGATCACATAAAAAAGTCGTTGTGTTGTGTTTAAATCAAATTAGTTTTACTAATTACGAAAGTTTGGCAAAAAAACCTCCCAGTTAGCAACACTGTCACATATAAAAATAAATACTCATTAGTTCGAAATATCTTTGTTTTGCACAGTAAAATTCAAAACATTTGCTCAGTAAATAAAAATGTTTTTCGTGCTAGTTTAATATTTAAAACAAACAAAAATTTGTTGCTTTAGTTTATAGACGTGATAGCTCACATTGTACATTCAGAGATAAATTATACATCTACTAACTGACCCAGCAAACTTCGTACCTATCGCTTGACATTAATGCTTCGACAGTAGCGCAGTCTGCCGGATCCGATGTGAAACATTCCAAAACCAACAACTACTTACTATTAAAAAAATAATTAAAAAAACATTTTCCAGGAGACCAAATTGTGAATCTAAACCATTCTCGAATTCCCTTGAACACACACAAAAAGTTTTATCAACATCGGTCCAGTCGTCTAGAAGGAGTTCAGTGACAAACACACGAACACAAGAATTATATATATACATCTATAGGTACAAATATGTAAAAATTGCGGTGTCTGTTTGTAATATTAAAATAACCGCTTTTATATGCATTCGCCAAAATAATACTTTTAACATTTCTTGTCTGTATGTCGGTCTGTCTATCTGTGTGCTTGTTTCGACTAATATCAGAAACGGCTAAATCGATGTGGACATTTCTATTTTAGACAAAAAGTGTTAAACTCCACGCGAACGAAGTCGCGAACGTCGGCTAGTTGATGTTAATTTATAAGTGTAATTAGTTTTCAGTTACAATATTTGTAGTTACGAAACAACATAGTACTCAACATTTGTTGCCGTCTGGATTGATAAAGATACTTTCCTTACAATATCCCATACAAACCCGTCGTTCTTCTCAAAAAATAAAAATCAGCTTTATTAGCAAAAGCGAGATAATAGTGAAAAATAATATTATGTAAATTTTGTCATAAAGAGCATACTCAATTCTATCATGCGGAAAGAAAGGCATACAAAAGATTGATAAAACAGACTTGCAAAGGAAATGTGGATTTTTGTAAGTACCAGGGGAGATCCAGGGTGACATTTTACTCTTATTCTGATTCTGAGTCAGGGTGTTAGACTTGCTTCACATGATTCTATGTGTATCCAAACGTTGTGATATGGAAGCAAGAGTGGGGTATGTCAGAAAAAGGATGAGAGTAGGATAAATGCAGTCAATATGAGAGCGCTACGGAAAAGCTGTGATGTAACGCTCGCCGACCGCATTCGTAACAGTGAGATCCGAAAAAGATTGGGATGGAAAGAAAGTAATGGTATTAAAATGATAGAGGGCATGCTTCGCTGGTTCGGTCATGTGGTAAGAATGGCAGACAAAAGATTGACGAAGCAGCGAATGTGGATGGTTGCAAGGATCTAGGGTGACCAGACCGCTTAAGTACCATCCGAAGGTGGTGTCAAGAGTATCCGAAATGTGTTTGTATGAAAAGACAGGTCTGCAAGGGTCGTAAATGCCAATGTCCTGAAATTAAGTTCAAGCCGTTTTACTCAAAGTTTTAATTAGTTTCAATACAGTCTTTGATTTAATCGATTGATACTCCAAGTAACCGATCATTGTAAGATAATTAAGTGTTTTCTTTAATGATAAAAAATCGGTGTATAAGACCACAGTAGGACATACATGGGTTCATACTAAAAACAAACAAGCTAAAACAATTGTCAAGGTACTGTGATACTTAATTATGTACAGGGAATCAGTATCATGGTCAACGAAAAACTATATCACCCTCAAGATCTCCAAGAGGAATCAGAATAGAACATACTTACTTTTACAGTTGAATTTACTTAACATTTAATGGCGATTAATTTCTGATTATTTTTGGGGCAATCATGTATATCTATGAAAAAAAATTTTCGATTGCCCCGGTCCTGCAACTGAAAACATATTTTTTTCAATTTTGAAATTCATTAAACATTTTTAATTTTAGGTTTAGTATTTGAAAATGAAAAAAACACGTTTTGAGTTATCCCCGGGTAGTGTAACTGAAAATATGTTTTTTTATATCGATCCCGAGACTTTCATCAAGAACTAGCAAGCACTTACACTACTAGACTAAACCCACTAGACCACAGAGGCGATTATAATATGTATTACATTATTTTTATATTTAGGTATCATAGATTAATTAACCATGTTTAATTTTATATTCTCAAGGTAACCAAGCAACAGTATATAAGTACATAAGAATTTCATGAAAACAGAGTATCTTGTTTATTGGCAGATGTTTACATCAGACGGTAATATTTTTCGGATCGTTTTGAGAGCACTCATACATAATCTAGCACGTGATAATATCTCATACTCCCAAGATGACGGCCCTACATAATTCCATCAAAACAGAATATCCTGTTTATTTTGACAGATGATTACATCGGACGGCGATATTTTTTCAGGCGCGCGTCGACCATTATCTTCGCAAAAATATTTTTCGTAGAATTTGTTCTCACGCTAAATTTACTTGCTAACAGCCTATATGGGGATGTTTAGAATATCCCTTCAAGGGCGAAACAATATTGAAGATTTTGCTTTGTTATTATTTTTAATAATTTTAAATCTGTATTGATCTGTGTGGTCTATCAGTCCGGTTGTTGGACCCGGGACCTTAGGAAGTCAACTTCATAAAGGTGTTGGTTCGATCCCCAAGACGTGGAACAGAAAAAGTGTTTTATTAATTTTCTGATAAAAACATCTAACGTTCGCGTTGCTCGGGATCGGACATGTGTCCGGTTGGCGTCTGGCGATAAGTTTGCTACCTGTCACTTGTATGGGACTTTTTATCAATTACTTCGGGGATAAGGGCGTGAAGATACTTTATTTTCTTTCGGTTTTTCCGAAGGATTGCAAACTGATTTTCTACAAGGCATGTAATCGAAATCGTGTATCGATTGGTGTGTCATGGAGTCGTGACAACTATAGGTAGGTGGTAGTGATTTTTCTACAGGATAAGATATCGAACAAGCGCACTGCTCTCCAGATAGTATAAGACGACTGTAACCTATAAACACCATAGGTGTTTTATGATATAGTGTTTTACAGTAATTTTCCCATTAAATATGGGTATATAAATGCACAAACTACTCTAGAAAACTATTCTCCAAGATGAAGCTGCCGTAGGTGTAACTCGGCAAGCGCGAACTTATTTAACTTTGATGTTAGTTGTTCGCAAAAGTAATATTAAATTTTTCCATAATTAAAGCTCGCCGGAGCAGCCTCAATTAGTGTTCTGTTCTCTTTGCAGTAAAGTAGAAAATCAAAGAACGTGACTTAATTACGTTCTAAAGGGTTGTCGCTTTGAATACCGGTGTTATATTCCAAGAATTCGTTCTGAGAAGAATTCCGGCACAACACTTGAACTACAATACGGCAATACAAACATTTTATTTATTAAATGCTTTTCGCCTTCTTTTTGCTCTAGAAAACCACATAAAATATAATGAATTATAATGTATGACCATGAGGCCTTTTCTTTTCATAGAACAATGATTCAAAGTGAACATTTCAGATGATAAAAAAATCCTGAGCATGTCCCACAATTCTTTGATAGGAAATCGATGGAGTCTCAGCTCACCATAGTTTTCTATTGAAAAAAAAAAACGGAGCCAAGTTATTTTGTTAAATCAGGCAAAATATTAAAAAAAACATGAAAACAGATATGAAACATACTGCTGAGGAGGCTAGGGCCAGGGAGCCTGGCTGAGTCGCCTGTCCTGGCTTTTAGGAAATATCATCCCATCAGGTGCGTCAATTTGTGAGTTCACATTATACAACAGAGTAGCACAAAGCCGCGGAATTAGCAAAATAATATTTTATGTATCGGAAATAAGCAGCAGAATTTATTGCTAATTTATTAGCTTAGCACATTGTGTTATCTCTTTAGCTTTAATAATTAAATTTCCCTCGACAAGTTACATAAAATGAATCTAACCACAAAGTAAGCAGTTTATATTAAGCTTGCGTTAGAGGTGTTAGTCAACGATTCTGATACATGGAAATACTTAAATAGATACCAGAACAAATTTAAAAAAACACCCTGCCGCCTGCCACCTGCCCACCGGCCGGCCGGAAATGCAGACATCTAAATGCTCATTACACAAATACCTGCCCCTGTTGGGAATCGAAGCCGAGACTCGCGGTTGGTCAATGTAGTTAGGAGTGTACGCTAGCCACCCGACCAACTAGGCGATCAAGCCCTTTGATTAGTAAATTCGAATAAAAAATGATCAAGTAGAATTAACAGTCAAGATTCAAAAAAAATCTCACGTCAATGATTATAATATTTACGAGCGGGAAAGACGAGGTGCAGTACTGGAACTTCCGATTGTAAATACTAAACGATTTGCGGGGAATATTCGTATAGTCATAACCGAGCTGACGCTTTTATCAATTTTGATGCGTTGTTATTGTCGATTCGCCGAATGCTATAAATTTCCGTTCACCGCTTTTTAAAATATTTTATTTTTTCTAAAAATTGATAAAACTACTGTACTTTATGGTAGAGTATCGTCAAGAAACTCGACTGAGTAGTAACAGTAGTTTATAGGTATTTTCTTCTGTTATAGTTAAAAGAAAGAAAGTCCAGCAAGATTTTTTTTGCCGGATATTTTTAGTGTGAGGCCCAGTTCCGATCCTGTGGTTTATTTCAGATAGACGAGTTACAAGTGCCGCTAGTTTGGTCTATGTGAAATAAACTATTTACTATTCTTTTATAGACGCGTTACATTCTAGCGGATAGGGTAGCTTGAGGACTTGCATAACAAGTATGAGGGCTAAGATGCCGGCCATAAGATATCGAAGCCTCAGTAACGTAGTTAACATATTTTGTCTCCTACAACTGCCCCTTTGTTTGTTCGTTCAATGTTTTAAAACCAGATGACCACAGTTTCACCGGTGCGGTGCGTTGCATCTAGCCAGAAAGTTTTTGGTCAATGACTATTAGTGATGATCTACATTGGAGGATCTAAGGAAGGAGCTAATAAAAGGATGCACTTGTTTAAAGATGAGAAGGTGCTCCATGTGTGACATAGGTTGCGCTTTGTATTGACCAGAGGATAGGTAAGTGGAATGATTATATTAGATTGTTAATTTCCCGGGTTGGGTCTTCCGTGCAGAAATCCAGACAGCTCGCATAAGGCGATCAAATGATAAGGGTCGTTACCAATAAGACCACTGCAACTAGTTATAGAGTGTTTTGCTGTAATTGGTACAGGTAAGAATCCACCACCTTACCTATTCCAGCCGCCATAATAACAGTATCATGTTCGGGTCCGGGGGGTAGGGTAGATCGTAGACTTGCATCGTAGGCTTAATACCTCGGCCTCAGGGCATGGGAGCGAGGCGCTTTTTCGTTTTCTTATCATAAAAAAATACTTCCAAGAATACAATATTATCAAATAATATTACCACGCTTCTTTTTTTATCGACAAAAAAAGGAGAAGGAAATTCGACTGTATGTCTTTTTAGTTTTTTTTGTGTGTTACTCGGCCAACAGCTTTCCGATTTTGTATGGTTTTTAGACAAACGTCATGATTTCAAAGTACTGTACTAATTGTATCATTATCCGACTACTAGTCTACTATTTGGGTTATGCTTAATAATGCATATTTTTTCAATTTAAAAACGAAACTTTAAGTAACTTTAAGTATAACTAAAAATCATATACTGATAAAATTTACGTAGGACCACCTCGGAATCATTTGCTGTCTTCCAAAAACAGAATTTTCAAATTACGACTTTTGTAATTAACGAAATGGTAGTAGTAAATAAAATTAAAAAGCTGAATCACAAGTTTATACAACTAACGAAGAGGAAGTGACATACTTACACTAAGAAGACACGGATTTATTCCTTTCAGTTGGTAATTAGTCTTTACTGCGAAAGATTTCAAAACCACCTTATAAGCTTAAATAAAATGTATACTAGTTTTACATTTTGTTTTCTAGTAATAACATCTTATAACGGGACGGGTAATAAAGCGAAGTTTCCAGAATTGTAGAATTATTACAGTTGATATTAAATGTTTCTTGTGTTATTGCTACGTTGGCCATACCTGTGATGGTTTTGGAGACTAAGAGAATAAAGCTTGAAATTTTCAAATGAAATATGTATGACATTTTCAACTTAAGGCTGAGATATAAATCTCTTGAGTAAGTTTACCTGCTACTCTAATTAATATACTAGAGCTTGACAATGACGAGCACTGACATTGTGGCGACGGAATTAGACAAAGCAGAACTTACGATAAGCTTTCGTCTATTGGTTATTGTTGTTTTTATTAGGAAGTAGAAAAAATACATTTTTGAGTATTCCTTACGAAAGCAGTGCCGGACTACTAAACCACAAAAGTAATTATGATAAGAGGAATGGGTAGTACCCCTTAATTACATAATAAAATTTAAGGGAATTTTTAACGTACTAACTTTGTTTAAAACAAAATTAAAAATTAAAACAAAATCAAAATTTTTCGAATTATTGTGATTTTGTTTCAAAGTTATTTTCTAAGCTCGAAGTTTTCAATGTATTGTAATTGAAAACATTAATTCCCAAAAGTCGGCGAAAGAGACTTAAAAACACTCAAAAGTTAAAACAAAATTAATCCAATTCATTCAATCCAAACGACTCGACGTTTATCCGATTATATTCAGACGGGATGGAAAAGTTCCATCTCTAGCGAAATGTTTGTTATTCTGTAATTTTGCATTTCAGTATGCAACGTAGTTTATTCTAATATGTAAAACTAAGAGTTTGTTCAAACCCTTACAGAGCAAAAACTGTGGTTAAATTTTTTTATATTTTGTATCCGTGTTATTGGCAAACACATCTAATAAAAGCTATTAAAAATCGGATTATAATTTGTATTCAAATGACATGTTTATAATTTAAAATTAAATTGAAAATTTAAAAAACCCCTGACGCAAGAACTTTATTTCCCTTTAAAAAGTAAAAAAATTGGTTAATCTCCCCACTTTCACCAATCACAACTTTTAAACGGCTCGACCGATTTTCATCAAACATGTCTAAGAACAATCGCACATAAGATACTTTTAATACAAAAAAAGTAAATTGAAATCACTGCATCCGTTCGGGAGTTTGATGCCAGACGGATAGCCCATAGATACACAGACACGTCAAACTTATAACACTCTCTTTTTGCGTCGGGGGCTAAAAACGAAATAAATTAAAAATTTTAAAAATTATAAACTTCCTACAAAAAAAAAGCGCTCATTGAACTCGCGTTTTACTAAACATGAATGGTAATTCTGCATTTCACAAACTAAATTTATTTTAGATTTACTAGTACGTAATATTACTTTAGCAAGCACTAAAGTTATGGCGGCAGGAAAAAGTGGGAGAGCCGTCGCACCCACCTACACGGACGACCTGCTTCAAGTCGCTCTCACACTTAGTTATGTTTATACCGGTAGAATTATTTAACAATCACATTTACTAGATTAATATTAGCAGGCCGGGTCCTTTGTGTAGAATAGACTATCTGCTGTCGTGCCTGGCAGCTGGTAAGAGGTGAGCAAAGGCAAAACCGGTCATTACCAACAAGACCACTGGTGGTAGAGTGCTGTGCAGCAACTTGTCCGGGTAGGGATCTACCACCTTATTTATTCCTGCCACCATAATGACAAAGTCATGCTCCGGTCCGGAAGGTAGGGTAGCCGGTAGACTTGAACAATTGGCCTAACACCCTGGGCAAAGGACAGCGACGCACCTACAA
>NJDD01000761.1:25101-37169 GCA_002245505.1 Calephelis nemesis
CCGTTAACCTGTTCCGGTTCGGAGGATAAAGTAGCCAGTACATTTACTTTTGCTCGAGGCCTAACATCCGGGGTTCAGGCTGGTAACGCACCATTACCACGTTTGGTGTCTCTTGGCGGTGTGACTTTTTTACCATCAGGGAATCCGTCTGCTTGTTTGCTTGCTACGCTTCCAATATCATAAAAAAATACACTGTGATACCTCCGTTACTTGCCTCAAATTTTTTTCTCACATACTCTATTACATTTTAGATAATAAAAAAGATCCGCTGATGTCTACTGAACTATTGTAATGTGAAAGTTTGTGTGCATCTCCATTCTCCAGGGCTGGTGTAATGGAGTGGACGGGACGGGTCGGTGAACCGGAACATAACACGGGAGCTCCGTCCCGTTCCGATGTAATTAGTTAGGATCATTTGTGCTGCTGCAGTGGAGGGACGTGCCGGACACGCGGGTCAATGATTGTAATGAATCTTTTTGCGACAAATATGTGACGAGGAACTGCGGAAATTAAACACTGTCTTTTACTTCAAATAAATAATGAAGGTTTATTCATGCGCGTGAAACTTCGCGGATTTTTTGTATTTACTTCGACACTAATTTTTTTAAGTCAATTTGGCCCTTTTCGGGACCGGCTAAGACCTTTAGGCCCTGCTACCATGTCTTCCTTATTATAAATTTCTTCTTAACAGTCTTTTCTATAAAAATCTATAATTTCGTTCTATAGAAAGTTATGTCAGGGTCTACAGTAAAGCGGTGGCCTCGTTACTTAAGCTCATATAGGGAGATTTGGCGGCAGCGAGGAAATGCACGATACACCAATTTCTTCGTAATTATTTCACCTGTGTACTTTAACTGAACAAAAATGAACTAACTTCCACCAAAATTAACTAATTTTGCTTATAATAATCACGACCTTCATTAATTAGGAAAAAACTACGACCATCTTCGTTCGAGATGGCGCTAAAACTGAGCTATTGCGTATACTTTCCTCGACCACCTCGTTGGTCGAGTGGCTAGCGTACAAGCCTAACTACATTGACCAACCGCGAGGCTCGGGTCCGATTCCCGACTAGGGCAGGCATTTGTGTGATGAACATTTAGATGTCAGCATTTCCGGGTCTGGGTGTTTATTAAATTTATTCTGGTATCTATTTAAGTATTCATATGTAATAGTAGCGTTGACTAACACCCCTAACACAAGCATACAATTTGCTTACTTTGGGGTTAGATTCAATTTGTGTGATTTGTCCTGTAATATTTATTTATTACTTTCTAGCTCTCAGACGAGACTAATTTAAAAAAATACACTAATGAAAAACTAAGATACAGTAAAAACATTAAAGTGCTTGTATTTTTGGGAACGTGTACCGATTCTTTTTATAATTATTTGTCTAGTATCCGTACATTTCAGTTGATCAACTTTCGGATCATTGTATACACTATATCTATGATGTATATATGCCACAGTTGTCTCTTACTATAAGGAGAGCAGTGTACTTGTTTAATGTCTCATGCCATAAAAAACATACCGACAAAGCTACAAATGTTTGTTACTAGCTTCCACTCGTGACTTTGATTTATATCTTTTTATATGTATATTGTAGACTTTATGTTATGTTAAGCTGTTAAGTTTCATCTAAATCAGTTCAGCAGTTTGTGCGTGAAAGAGTGACAAACATCCATCCATTCTCAGAAACTTATTCATATTTTAACACATCCTGCCCTATTTGGGTGTACTAATAATATCAGCGTTTTTAATCAGGATGAATCTTAAAAGGTGGGAATTGTTGCGGACAAAGCCTCTGGAACCTTCTAGAAAGATATAACTTTGCGTGTTGTAGACAATGACTACCACAATGTGAGTATCGCCGCAGTGTAAGATGACGCCCTTTGGAAACTGGGTCAGTTAGTGCCCTTGGCATAAACCGAGCGAGGAACGAAAATAATGGAGACCACTATGTGATAATTCTGTGAATAGAGATCTTTTGAATCTCGTGACGAGTCTGAAATAACTTCAATTGTAAGCCATCTTTTGTTTACTGCTAAATGTTAAGCAATCACACTCCGTGCGTTCACACAAGGGACTGCGATTTTTTATCTCTTCCAGTAAATGTATTAAAAACAATACAAATGTTTATAAGATTGACAGTAACGTTAGCTAGTTTGTTTTGTAACATAAAAATATTAACTGTCAAACGTTCATGTTGTTCTGCCGACTGCCGAAAACTCCAAAGTAATTTTTATGCTTGTAATTACTGCTACAGCCGCAATCAGAGACGTCAATCATATTTTAATGACGGATCATTATGACACAATTTCGTATTAAAGATGTCGTTAAATTAACTAAATATTACAACAGAGAAATACCCAATTGGATAACGGCATAAATTTAATAAGTACCGAGACATCGGGATTCTAATCCGACGTTCGCAGTTGATCGGTAGGTTAGGTTAGTACGTAAAAAAGATGCAACAGGTCGGGTGGTTTCAAAAATGATCGCTTACACCAGTAATTAACAAAGTGAATTAAATTTATTATTAAATTGGAAGATGGTATTAAGGTAGAGCATTGTGATTTCAAGGCAGGGCATTGCCCCACAATTGTATGGCCATGCAGGGGGTCCACCGAATCCAGCAAAATTTATAGGTGCCCATGAAACAAAATAGTTTGGGAATTATTATTATTAGCACAAATTACCCTAACAAACTTTGAGAATGTGTGAGCAAGCCGTAAGTTTTTCCGTATTGGTCCGGGTGTGCTGAGTTGGACCGACTTTTCTGCTAGGCAGCTGGTAGTGATAAGAGGCGAGCAAAGATTAAATGAGTCATTAGCAACATGAGCACTGTTAGTGGAGTGTCGTGCAGCAACATACCCAAGTAGAGAATAGCCTTGCGAAGTTTATATCACTGAAATGAAAAGAGCGATATATATCATTTTGATATTAAGATATATATTACTCATTTAGTTCTTCAGCTCATTTAGCTCAGTGAATGAACAAAGGTATATCATCGTATAAAGACTTTTATTTTACTTAGCTAAGCGACATATGATAGAAACGGAAATTATAAATGGCTAAGATTATGAAGAGCGACAGGCTCTTTACCAACAATTGAAACAACGATTTCCTTCATACTTTGCTGTCAGCCTAAGCGTATTCAAAAATTACAAAAGGACCATAAAAACATTCTATTTTATTAGAAAGCCGTTGAAAAAGTTACGTTACAAAAAAACCTGAATTGAAACATTACGATAAATATTTTTTTTCGACTTTATTCAATTTCATCTGAATCCACCTTGATGTAGCTTGCAAAATAAGTTTGCTTCATGTATAAATGAAGACAACAGAGTCTTATGAATCGCTAACACTTGCTAAAGAGTTTTTATATTCCTTGATCGCTAGCTTTCTCTCTTTTTTACATGACAAGCACTCTGGTGTTTGTCATGTGAAATTGTCACTTCTGTGGTCACTTCACTTTCTCGCAATACTTCAGTAGGACATATCTCGAAAATTAATAAATAAAATCTTGTGAGTTACCTACCTAAGGATCTATATATGCAAAACTAGTGAACTGGAGAGAGACTAGCTCTCTTGAAACGAGTAGCTTCATCTTAATCTTTTTCTCATGAGTTACTCAAGTCTATTTGGGATCTTAATGACTTAATATATAAAATAACCACTTGAACGTCCACGTAACTACAGCTACGTAAAAAATTTAGGGTCGTACGTCCACGTAAGCATAGTAACTTAGCCGACCGATACAGATAAAATCGATTGTATGCTAAGGTAACACGATAAAGTTGTATAAATTGGCTACTAGATGCCTCTTTATTCAATGGGCTGTAGTATTTGAGCGTCTTCGGCTGTTATGGACCTCGTCATAATGACAGTGTCATGTTCCAGTCCAAAGGCTAGAGTAGTCGGCAAACTTGCACAACTGTCCTAACATCTCGGTTAAAGGTCAGCGACGCTCCTACAACATCAAAGGTAAAGACACCATGGTATACCACATATAGGTCATGGTTACCCATATCATCAACAGAGCTTGTTCTGTCTTAGACATAACTATGTTAACACATAAAAATTACCAAATTTACCTATTTGAAAGTTTCACAAGTTAGGGCCACTTGCACATTCCCGGGTTACATTTGACACTGAGTTAAACTGTCAAATATAAGGTGATTTAACTCGAGTTAGACGTTAACTCAATGTTAAAGACTTAAACCAGGAACGTGCAAGTGGCCCTTAGTGTATTTCGTAACTCAAAAATTTCAACATCACTCACTCACTACCAATTTAAAGTAAATTCGTGCACGAATGTATTATGCAGTGACGAGAGTAAAACAAGTGAACTGAATTCATAAATCGCGTTATCACAATAACTGCATCGGCTGTAAGTTCGTTAGTCCGCGGTCCGACAGCCGCCGACTACCGACGCGACTATTGAGTTATCTCCATTCACTTCTTTTATTTTAATCACGCTACAGCGCTATAATAAATGGAAATAACTTTACTGGGTACTAATAAGTAATTTAAACGAGTAAAACTACAAATACACGACTTAAATTTTAATATTACATCGTCTAAGTAAACAAAAATAGCCAAAAACTTCCTAGATCTTCCCTTAATTAAACGACACCAATCGAAAAGCATCTGATCAAACGAGTTATCAGAATTAGCAAAAACAGTAACAAAAACACAAAAAGTACGAAGTCAGAAAACACCTTATCCGTTAATGACGAACATTAACGGACAATGACGAACGGATGAAAAATGAAAATATAAAACGTGACAGTCTTTTGATCAATCTGTCTTTCTTTAATATTTTCATAGCTAAGCTAACGATTCAAAATCAAACATTTAAAAAAAAACTTGCATCTAAATCATGAAATTCATATACTTTACAAATGAATCATTATTTTCATGGAATCAGATCACACGTGTTTTTTTGGTAAATCCGAACCAATTTCGCTATTTCTTGTTTTGCCATACATTCAACACCAGTTTCACAAATTCTTATTTTTGCCAGATTTCAGTATCAAAAGAAGTTTCATATGAAGAGAAAACCTGGGAAAACTGTAAAGAAAATACGACAAACAACAGTTTATTTTTTTCTATAAATACTGTCAGTAGCAATTTATTTTAAGCAGTACGAAGTTCGCCAGATTTTGTACAAAACATTGTGTTCAATTGAAGGACAAATATAGTACGTAAGAAGAACAAAAAGCAGCCAAATAAATTACTCTGCGTCAAATTTAGATTATCTGAAATATAGAAAAAAAAGACCAAATCCAATACTCAAACTCCAACTCTTTCACATTTCCTATTTTTGTTGCAAAAATAAATTCAAACAATTTGTAAAAAAGAATTATCAGATAAAACAAAAACAAGAAATTCAAGCCAAAGAAACGACTCGTATATTTGGAAAGATTTGTCAAGAGTACGTTGTTAATTATAAAACTGAGAGCAGCCCGCGTTTTTGTCGTCAGGGTCCTTTATTAAGAAATAACAAAGGACGGCCGAGACTCAGTTTCAAGCTACGGCTTTCGACAAGTTGCCTTCGGGTAACTTCATAGCTACGATGAATGTACTTCATTAAACAATTTGAATAGTAAGCAACCTTAAAGCAGTATTCATAGGTGTACTTTAAATCTGATCGCACACGTGTACATATATGGTATTAGAGCGAGATCCGATGATTTCATAACATGACCAGACTCTTAACATTTTGTAAAAGGTTTTACTTTTACTTTTACATTTTAAACATCATGGCTTAACAGGTCAGCAAACAAGCTTTAGGCTCTCTTGATAGTGAAAGAAAAGTAGTAAAAAAAAGATATTGGTGATACAGGATTGTCGCTTTCCCATAACAGGAAAGTTTATCAGCTGAGTAGCCGGGTAGCGTTACTGTCTGGAACCGGAACATAACAGAGTCATTAAAGAGACAGTAATAGGTAAGCGGGTGAATCCAAACCCGGGCAAGTTGCTGCACAGTACTCTACTGCTAGTGGTCTTCGATGGCCTCTATTGAGCTACCTGATAGTGAGACCTATTTGCAATAAAAAAAAGGAGATGGTCTATTTCTACTCAGCCGAGCTAGACCAACGCGGTCAAGAACTGAACTATTTAAAAGTAGATAGAATTCAGGTCAGGTTTTTTGAAATGTCGCTTATACACCAAACATGCTACGGCACGTTGTCAAAGAGAGGTTGTGATGTAATCTCTTGTATGATTTTATTCACTGGTTACCGTACTCTCCATATAGTAGCAAGACACAGACTAGGACTGAAGTTATAGAAAGTAATAAGACGGTGGTGGTACTATGTCGCAGAACTAGGTGCAGTTGCAGGACATCTAATATGAATGCACGAAATGAACTTATTCATTTGTAACATTTATTCCAAGATTATTCCACTGACAGACGACGGGAATGTTACTTCTCTACACTAAAAAATGATTGACGTTATATAAAATTACATGTTTCATTGAAACTTCATAAAAGCTTTTAAATTAAAACATATTGAGGCCTTTTAATGTCACTTGAACATGATTGAACATATTGACAGACGTGTCAATAACATCAAATGTCACGAGAGCTTTGGGCGGGCCGGAAAACGCGGATATTACGTAATGGACACAACGAAACTGGTGGTAATCAAAACTATTTCAATTTAAATAAAGATAATGCAAAACGAACTGGTGACCATTTACCATCCGTAGTACAATAACGACAATTCGCCCTTTAACCATTCGGATATCGGTATCATATGTTGTAACGCCCGATGTAAAAGAGTGTTCTAAGTTTGACGTGTTGCGTGAGTCTGTGCGCCATAACTTTTAAACGGATAGACCGATTTCGATGTGGATTTTAAAGTAAAAACTTCTATAGCAGCGTTGTGCTTTTTTGTGATGGTATGAAAATTCTTAAGGCGTGGTCATCTGGAGGAGAAGGTTAAAGTAGCCTCGAAAAAAATTTGGTGTGCTCAGTAAAGTGAGACAGTATTTCAAGCCAACCCGCCGCTTACAACTAACTATACAAAGCGCAAATTCGGCCTCATATGGAGTACAGTTCTCAACTCTGGGCAGGGGCTCCACAGTACCAGCCCCTTCCGTTTGACCGCATTCAACACAGAGCAACTCGAATTCTCAATGACCGGGCAATTACCAATCGGCTTGATTCCTTGGCGTTGCGTAGAGATGTTGCGTCACTCAATGTTCTCTACCGCATCTATCATGGGGAATGCTCTGAGGAGTTGTTTGGTTTAATTCCAGCCACTTATTTCCACCTTCGGACATCGCGTCAGAGCTTAAGTTATCATGCCCATCATCTTGATTCGTGGCCACTTACAAACTGTGTGATTCCGAAGACATTTATTTCCGCACAACACCTTTGTGGAATCAGTTACCGAGGGCGGTATTCCCAAACGATAATGACTAAAAGGTTCCTTTAAGAAAAGAGCTTATTCCTTCGTTAAAAGTCGGCAACGCATCTGTGATATGTGTGTGTGTGTGTTGCGGATGTCCGTGGGCTGAGGTGATCACTTTTCGTCAGGTGACCCACTTGCTCGTTTGCCTCCTCTTCTATAAAAAAACAGGAGGAGGGAGAGTAAAACCATTACATTTTGTAATTTTCGTTTCGCCAGCCAATATTTCTTCAAGGTAGCTCGATATATATTTTTAAGAGTTCTCAAACAAAATCAATGCAATGAATAATATTGTATTCTACCACATACCACATGGTATTTTCATACTGATAATTAAATCAATTCGTGCAAAATTATCCCTAACCATTCCAAAATATCAAAAATGAACAACAATAATATCATTCAAGTTTCCAATTCTGTCTGCCCACACTCCTGGAGTGCAATCCGTTTCTTTTTTTGTTTCTTAGTTACATTTCATGTAGGATTTGTAGATGGTTACTGAAAATATTTCATTTTAGTGTTAAGTATACAAATAAGTATCTACAACACTTTGACTGACTATGTTTTAAAAGTTCTCTATTCAAATATCTGTCAAAAATTTTTATGGTTGTAATGGAAATATAATAAAATACATACCTATACATAATGTAAAAAAACACGTTAAAATATAAATACACATTTGTTATATTTTTTGTTTATGGATAATAAAATTAAATGCTCGCAAAGTTTGTTAAAAATTCAACTTGTAACTACTGTAGGTTACGGACTCGAAGGTGTATGTTGACATTATATTTTATAGTCGACAGGCCAATATCAATAATACCTACAGATAGAGATATGCCTAATTGAGTTTTGTTGTTAAGATATTTGTTTTTATTTATTGAAAAAATAACAGTGGTTGCCTGGTTACTAATTAAAGTAGCCAAATCTTAGATAGTTTATTAATACTGGCCGTTAATTACACTATTATCTATCTCTACTTTAGAATTGTAGAAAAAATAATTTTGTACACTGAATAAATATTTAAAATAGGCGTAGGCGTTAAAAATGGGGCATTTTTAGAATTTTTGTCTGTCTGTTTGTATCTTGATCGCAATTCACGCCCATCTACTAAACGGGCCGCAATGAAATTTGGCTAGTGAAGGTACCTACTCTCTTCTGAGAAAAGTTATACGATACTTTTTAAACCGCTCCTTAAAAAAAGAGGGNATCAAAAAGTAAATGGGGCTATAATTTATTAACGCAGTTGTTATTTAGGTTGTTCCATATTTTTTAACCGACTCTAAAAAAGAAGGAGGTTCGTTTCGATTTTCGACAGTATCTATTTTTGTGTATATTTTTTACGCGAACACTGGTTCTGTTTTAGAAAGATAGATCATGATTCCGAGATGGTCCCATATTAATTTTATCATGATCCGACTAGTAATTTGAGTTATACTTAATAGTTCATACAATTTTCACTCATCAATGATGAGGTCGTCAAGATAAGTGAAAAATGTATGCAGTATTAAGTGTAACTCAAAAACTTCTAGAAAATGTTGATAAATGTGACGTGAAATCTTTTCGGAACCATTTGTTATCTCCCGAAAAAGAAATCATCAAACGGCGTCTAGGTACCCAATGAAATTGTAAGTTGTAATAAGTTTTGCAGTTTAGAAATTACAGACATAACAACACTCAGTTTAAAAAAATCGTCGGTCAGTCGGAAAAAAATTAAACGTACAGGTTATCTTAAATATACATGTATTTTATGCCAACTCCCCGTGTAGGTAGAGTATAGAGTGCCAAGTAAACGAAGTTTGCTGGTTCGGCTAGCAAGAGTATATAGCTTAACATTAATTCCATCAGGCATACGTCTCGTCCATTTATAAAGAGTAAATGATCTCGTCTAGATGCGTCACGTGTCGTATTAAATTCCATCCAGAAAACGTGTGAAAATATTCGTCACAGACGTGCCCGGGGTAAAAGCTATCACGTTTACGGCAAAAAAGATCTTATCTCCTACGAATTACGAACTACAGACAACGTACTTAGGTTTTTAACTACAAGAAATACGTATGCTTTTACGAGATAGTGCAGTGAGAGGGTGCTGACCATATAAATATATAAATAAAACTCGTGATTGTGATGAAACGAAAAAAAGCATTTCAAAAAGAAACAAACAAGCACAAAAGGCGTGGTGAGGCAAAGAACGAATCCAGTCTTTCAGCCAAGTGATTATATATTTAAGGTTAATTCAGGGCAGCTCAAATCTTATAGAGCGAGTACTATTTCTATCTAGCTAGACTCCTGCCCAGGGGGTCGGTCATGACCCATATGCCCCCTTAGATTTGAACTTTGGGTGAGGTAAGTTTGCTATCCCTATTACTCCAGTCTCGACCATTCCCAGTTGTAAATTGCAATACACTGAGATCTTGATACAAAAGTAATAAATAGAAAATAGCTACTTGTGTATTTACACTACATGTTCAAAAGTTTTTAGTAATCAGTAGACACAAAATATTAATTTGAAAGTCTTTCTAGATTTACATATATATTTGTAGTCTTATTTAGTTTAAAAAGAATAGATTCCGTTAAACTAAAGAGAAAAATATAGCATATTACTTAATCTGGTTATTTAAATTGTAAATAAAACTGAATTGTGAATAGATTTACTAAAAATAGCAATACTTCAAGTAAAATACTAATAAATGTAAAAATTGGCACTATGCTATCTTGCAGACATTTGGAAATAGATGGGTGTTGTTGAAGTGGGAAGGGATGAACTATCCCTCAATCCTCTAGTGTCTGTTTCTTGTCAAGAGACTACAATTACAGATATACGGGCTATAGTTTGTGAGTGTAATACTACAACATTTTGCGAGAGTCACAAATTTATGTTGTACCTACCCAGTAGTAGACAACCACACTCACACTGAAAATTTCGAATCTCTCCCTCCACCACATAAAACAGTGGGTTGTGTGACTTTTTCATTTGCTTTATATGCAAATTTTGACTGAAAATCACACAAACGCAAGTTAGAAATGCGTGTGAAAAGAGGTTACTGCCACATTGGATCCAAAGTATTAGAAACCATTTCCAAAAAAAAAAAGGTTGCCTGCAAAGTCGGTTTTACGGGCGAAGATTTTACGTGACAACGTCTTTTTCGCGGTAGAATATTTATTGATATGAATATTATTAGAGTGCGTGAGAGATGCAAGGTATTCTCCGCTCCAGCGGGCCTCTCTCTCGTTCGGTGACTCATCGTAACGTTACTGGGCGTTACACTTTTTCATGAGTGACTCCGAGCCGCAACCTAATTTAAGACGTTGTCACGTCAAAAACCCACAAGCACTTATCTTTGCGTTGTGGTATACATAAAGTTACCAAGACATTTCAGTGGTTCTAGAGTTAGCAAACACGCCTAACGCCTAATAATTCCTAAAGTTCAAAGTACATTTCTGACAAATGCATATGGTGACGACATAGATAACCAAGTTTCCAGGTTTGAATAATTTAAATTTTATTTAGGTATTAAGAGACAACCGTGTCTATGTTACTCATGTAACATAGACACAGTGGCGTGGCCAGGATGTTAGACCTATTTATTTATTTTTACTGCACTAAAACAAATATACAAAGGCGAACTTAATGCCAATATGCATTTTATACAAGTTTATCCCGTATGATATGATGACAAAAATATTTATTTAGAGATATTTACATAACAAAATATTAAATAAATGTAACATGTGTACAACATTACAAATATTGTGCGACTACCGGCTACCCTACCACTTATTATTAAAATATTTATGTATTTTTTATGTGTCAAAATCATTGGAATACTCAAAATAAATCTTGTTAGGAATTCGTAGAGTTTTCCATAAAGAATATTACGTAACAATTCCAAACAGAATTAAGGTTAAAACGTAAAATAGGACATTTAGCGAGGAGCTACACGTATAAGTATATAAGTAATGCACCCGACCCCGTTCCTGCTCTTACAGGAATGGAATTAAGCTGGAAAGTGCATTGTTGTCGACTCAAAAGCTGTACGTGAATACCACCCGCGAACAATATGACAATATCTCTATGGATATACTGCTGCAGGGGAACAAATTCTGATAAAAGCACTATGAATATAAACTGTAGGACACCATTGGGAAACCTACTTTAGTGAGCACCAGCATTACAATCAATGCCTTTTTACTAGCTTTTGTTAAACTTGATCTGTTTGTTTGTTATAAACACTTAAATTAATACCAAAATAAATTTAAGCACAGCCACCCAGAACACCGTAGAAATATAGGCATCTAGATGTTCATCACACAAATACCTGTTCCATTAGGAGCATTTTCTTGCAGACAAGCATAAATAATAAAACATTTCTAATATTATTAACTGACTAGCATTCCACTAAGGCTTTGCACGGGTATAAAATATACTTATGATCCTTTCTATTTAAACACTTTATCTATTAAAAAAACAGCATCAAAACCCATTGCGTAGTTTAAGCATACAAAGGGACATAGGGACATTTTGAAGCAATTTACTTCAACTATGATATATTGTGATAACAAATGCACAGAAGGTTCGAATTAGTAGGAATAATCTTGAACCTAGATTCACGCAATATTGGAAAATGGAATCGAGTACGTCGA
>NJDD01000761.1:48576-61746 GCA_002245505.1 Calephelis nemesis
GAAAAATAGCAATTGTTCCCGAATTGGTCCCGCATAAATTTCAAAGATTGTGTATTTAAAAAATAATAATAAACGAATTGAGAACCTCCTCCTGTTTCAAAGTCGATTAAATGGAAAATTTTATTATTTATTTTTCAAAAGATAACAATGGGTTCCGAGGTGGTCCCACATAACTTTTAGCACCATCCTAGTTATAGTAGTAATAATGCAAATTTTTTGTTATGTAGACCTCGAAATCTCTCGAATGTTTCTAAAATAAACTATCAAAATCGGTTGACTATTGACCAACTAATCGCATATTTCAGTCGTTTTAAAAGTGGGCTTCCGATTCCGAGGTGGTCCTATATACATTTTATTATGATACGAATAGTGATGTGGTCCCACATCAGAATCTTCACCTTTTCAAGAAATAATCAATAAAGTCGGTTCGTAATTGGCTGAGTAATGACGTAACAAACATACAAAAATACGTACCGTCGAATTGATAATCTATATTTTCGGAGTCGTTTAGAAATTAATTTATATTTTCCACGCGTGCGGCTGAGCTCATAGAATAATAATAATAATTATGATAATTCTTCCTGTTATTAATTTGCGTAATTTAAAAAAAATATCGTCTAGACATTAAAGAAGGTTTTTACAAAATAAAAAGGTAAGGTAAGAAGGTAAGTTTACAGAACATTAGAAAATTTGATAATTCAATATTCAAAGTAAAGACAGGAGAACGTTTGCCGGGTAAGCTAGTTGCTATAAGCAAAAGCGATGTTACAATTTTAAGTTTACATTTACACAACATCAATGTTACATTTTTTTTGCTTTGAGCTCGGAAAAGTTTTAAATTAGTATGTCAGTATATTTTCATGCGGATGAAAAGCATTTTTTCTTTCGCCTGTTTATTTCAAAACTGTATAACAAATTTAAAAAAACAATTATAGCCAGAGTTTCCTACTAATGTATCTTTACATAACCTGAAACTGTATGATAGAGAGTATGACTAACATTCAAATTATCATTTTCAAACAATTGTTTTTTTTATGTAGACGAATGACAACAGAATGTTTGCCGCTAAAGCATTTCATCTAACTCATTTCACTCAAAAAAATTATGTATATTGACATGAAAAATTAAAATGAAAAAATGCCGCTGAATACTTTGGCTGTAATTTTTTACGCACCTGAGACGCCTGAGACTCATAAACATTTTACGCATTCAGCTTATACAATTACTGCTTTAATACCGTTCATACCTTTGTATGTTATTTTTACGTCCTTAAGATTTTAAGCAAAGACATTCTAGATATTCAGCCTAAATTATAACTGCATTAACACACTGGGCGCAGTGCGGTATATGGATTTTACGATAATTTCCAGTAAAATAAAAGCTACTATAACTGGATTTAATCACGCGAACTGCATTCACTAATGTCACAACTGTATTATTAAACATAAATTACAAGTGATAAGGGAAGCGCCAGGACAATGTTGCAAATAATTATTACTATGGTTTCTAAGTATTGGCCATTGTAAAATGAAGTTTTACTTTTAAATCAGAGTTTTTGAAACGACTCGTTAAAATCGCATCTATGGTCTAGTGTTAAGGCTTAGGAATTAATTACTTGAGACATTAGTGTCGATCCCCGGCTCGATTACTCAAAATACGATTCATTTAATTTCTAATAAAACAGTATGCGATAAATGGCTCGTTGGCGAAAGGTTTGCCACCTATCACATTGTGGGACCAGACCTTCAACTAATCGAGTGTGCTCTACTTGTACCTCAGCGGTTATTTCAGCGATACGGCGATCGTAAAGATGCTTTATTACTTAGTCGCATAAAATGAGTATTAAGCATAAAATTCGGGAGCACGGGTGTGAAAAAAACCTTCTTCACACCCGTACTCCCGAAGAGAAAAATGTAGTTAAAATGGTCAGAATGCCCAAACTGTTTCTTCCGCCACTAATTCAAAGTCGTGTTCCACTTTTGAGGATAGAGTAGTAAGTAAATCTACCCGGACGAGCTGCGTCACCTGTGGTCTTATTGGTTTACATTTAACCTTTGTAGCCTGGCAGGAATAAATACCCCTTGTGTGGTTCAAGTGAATAAAGATTATTCTGAATCTGAAGGCATCTGTAAATTCATCTTCTTGTTTACTATACATCAAATTAAAATGAGGTTTAAAAAAATCTCCATTTCCCTTAGTCATCGCATTACGCCTGAACGAAAAGATTAATTTTGCTAATTCTTTTTTGTTAGATATTGTAAGGGAAAGGTTCGGAAAAAATTACAATATTCATACTTAGGAAAAAGCAACATCTGTCGGTTCAGCTGGTATTTAATATTGTCAAATGGAATTTGTGAGAAACAGTTGCATTTGACAATGTTGAGTAGAATGTACGATTGTGTATTACCGTCTGACTTTACAAGGAGAGGAGGTGTATTCATTACTACTTTTATGTTTATTACTTCAGAATTTTTCATACGTTTTTTTTATTTTGATCCTATTGCTTCCGAAAAAAGACTTATTTCATATCATTATCATTCATTCAGTCATTGGCATTATCATAAGAAACAGAATACTTAAATTGAAAAATAACGAGAAACAGAAATATCTAACATGGAAGAAAATGCAGTAGGGCCCAAAGAGTTGTCCTAAGAAAGGGACAAATTATTATTAAATAAGGGAGTTTTGGCACCATCTTAAAAGAAGATGGTCGTATTTTTTTCACAATTATTGAATTTTGTGTATTATATGTGTAAAATTAGTTAATTGAGGTGGCAATTAGTTTAATTTTGTAAAGTTAAAGTGCACAACCAAAGAAATTAGTGTATCGTGTATTTCCTCATTGCCACTAAATCTCACAAATTGAGCTTAAGTAAGAAGGCTACCGCCTTACTCAAAACCCTGACATGGCTTTGTATAATTACTTATGACTATGTTAAAAATAATTTATTAATACTGAAAATATGGCAGCACGGCTTAAAGGTCTTAGCCTGTCCCAGAAACATAAAAAATAAGACTACAGAATATTATGTAACTTTTAATGTTACTATTTTAAAATTTTGTAGGTTTTGTAAGTCGGTATGTGAGAGTCATACTCTACTATAGTTATAGTTGAGAACTGTTAATTGAAAATCATGAGTTGTGAACAGATTCCATACATGATGCATGAGTTTGAAGATTGACGTTGACGCGGGTAGCGTGATAAATAGTCCGGGAACACGGCCGAGTGGTAATTGCGACTACAGTCACAGTTCATTGGAGCTCTACAATTACTTTGAAGTTTTAGTTGTGGGTTTAACTTTGAAATACTTCCTAACAAAGTTTTCCTCAAAATTTATAACATTACACATAAGGGGTTGGTTTTCTGACGATAAAGAATAATTAAAGACTTTAGACATTGGAGCAATGGCGAAATGCCAACCAAAGAAGAGAATGTTCAAGCATCTTTATATACGTTTACTAGGTGCTTTTTCTCTCTATTCTGTAACACGACGATAGGTAAGATTAGATCCAATCGAAATGATACAAAGTAATCAAATTACATTTTCCTGAAATATTCATTTTTGTTATTCTCAAGTTACTCGTATGTTGCAAGACATCGTATTTAGTCAAATGAAAGATTGACAAAGCAGATATACAATGCGAACGTGGATGGATTTAGGTACCCGGGGAGACCAAGGTTGACATTTCACGATCAGATCACTAGAATATTATCCGAGGGTGGTGTCAAGAGTCTTCGAAACCGGCGTGTTTGATTTCGATATTCTCTGCCTACGTAAAGGACTTGGCGTGAAGATATGTATGTATGTATGTTGCTAGGCAACTGAGGCCTTACTTTGATCTTAAAGCTAATTGAAACAAAACCTAGTGTGTACATAAAAATACTGATTTATCTGTGTTAGTCTGGCCTCCTATGCAGAATAGACCATCTGCTTTCCAACCAGGCAGCTCGTAAAAGGTGAGCATAAGCTTACCGTCACTAACACCGTTACATCCTACTAGGTGTTTGAGTTTCCCAGCAACTCGCCCGGATTGGTACCACCGCCTTGGCTATTCCTGCCGCTATAACGTAAGTACTTGCCTTTGACGTGATCCGGTTCGGAGGATAAGATAACCGGTATATTTACTTTTGTTCGAAGCCTAACATCCCGGGCCTCAGGTTGGCAACGCTCCATTTGGTGTCTCTAGGCGGCGTGAATTTCTTACCATCAGGAAATCCGTCTGCTTATTTGCCTTTCAATCTTATAAAACATGCATGCAGAAATATCAAAATAATAAAGCTTTAAAATTTAAAACATCGCAATTTAAGTTTTTTTCGGCATAAAAAAATTATATATCAATTTCTGTATGCTTAAATCAAATAACTGTAGTACCAAAGCAATCATTAACACAGCTGAGGATTATCCAAAAATAAATGTGGTTAAATCAAACCTTAATCTGAATAAAACTAAATAATTCATAAAAAGTAGAGAAGTAAATTGCAATTTCCATTGAAAGCGAGTACAGCACAAGCCCGCCGGCAAATTATTATGGCGTGGACGTGACGCTGAACAAAAGGAAAACTTTAGACAGAACGGTTTCAAGGATATAACAGAGAGGAAAAACTACAGGGAAAACGACTCAATATGTCATTTACACATATCATGAAAATATATTGTTGTTGGAGTTTACAGTGTTGTAAATCTAATGCCGCCTACAGCCAGACCTTCGACATTTTATAGGAGAATATTTTTTTAAAGCTTCGAAGTTTCGATGGGCTAGCGTACACGCCTAACGCCACCGACTAATCGCGAGGCTCAGGTTCGATCCCAACGGAGACGAATATTTGTGCGATGGAAATTTAAATATCTGCTTTTCCGGGTCTGGGTGTTTATCATTATTATGTACCAGAACCGTTAACTAACACACATGACACAAGCATGACACTAAGTCCCACAGTGGATAGGCGGCAAGCCTATCGCCAACCGGGCAATGTTATTTTTATTAAAACCTGAAAATATATACTTTTTAAATTTTTTTGTTGTCCGACCCGGGGTCGAACCCGTGACCTCAAGAAACCAAGTTCGACGCCGCACCGCTAGACCACAGATGCTATATATTTATTTATTTATGCGAATGAACAATCAGGCAAATATTCTGATCATCTGAAAGAATTTTTCATTACATGTGGCCTAAGATCCTGATCACAAAACAGCGACACCAGTTTCATCTATAATGTCTGAAGGCCATAACCATCTCCTATCGGTTGAGCTGCCTACTTGTCCGCTATCTTAAAAAGCTCTGGTTTGAGACAAAATGCTACTGCTAAAAATCTCTGTACTTATAATTAAAGGCCACTCTCAAAATCATGTAAATAGAAAAGTCTTTTACGACGTTTGTTTAGTTTCCTTCTTGCGTATGACATTCTCATAATATAAAATGTAAAGTGACAAACACCAGCGGAACTCTCCCGGCGGACCACACTTCAACATCGGAAAATGTTCCGGAGAGAATTTCTTTAGAAGGTCCTATTCAAAATTATAATATATAATATTTGACGTTTTTATCTATATATTAATACGTGATGCCAAAACTTTGGATCAATTTTTACGAAAATTGCGCGGACGGAGGAGCATAAAATTTGGCACATTTATAGTTTATGTGTAGGAAAAGTGCAGAACGCTAATTAAATAAACATTAAATCAATAAATAAAACATTACCCACACTACCATGCACTTGACACACACAAACAAATATATTGATGACAGCGATAAAAGATCACAGTTGGCGCACTAAAAAGTTTGGAAACAAAGTAGTTGGTCAATCACCTCTATGGTCTAGCGGTTTGGTGTAGGACTTCATGCCATGAGTTCCTAGGTTCGATCGCAGGGCGGGCAACCAAAAGAAATCATGTTTCTTTCAATTTTCTAATAAAAACAAAGTGGCCAGTGATAACATATGTGCCCGGTTGACACCTACCACATTTTGAGAGTTAGTTTATTCAGCTAGTTGTGGATGCCCTGGTTGTAACGCTGCCTTCATTTTTAGGGATACGGACGTGAAGATACTTACTTCTATTGATTAAAAGGACCAGGGACCTGCACATGATACGTCATATAACAATTCTTTGAAGAGGTTTGTTCTGTTGTGTGTTTATTCTACGGTGAGAATATTTAAACATTTTATCTCGTGCTTTAAACTAAAGTTTCTATACCGTTATATTGTATTCTATCTTGAACCGGAAAGCGGAAACGAAAAACAAAGTGTTTTGCCTAGTGCAAACTGCAAAGTGGCAAAGTTACGTTGATTACGGCACGACAAAGTTGCAACTCGGCTGCAACATCGTAACTCCGGGTATTGTGGAGCACGAAGTGGGGAAACTAACGACGAAGTTTTTGCATGAAAGTCGTCTTTATTATAACTGCACTAGTTTACGGCTTTGATTTTCATCATTATTATGACGCGGAGATTTAATATTTCCGTCACTGGCTAGAGACCATCCTAGAACTGCATCAAGGGGCAACTTCAAAACCTCTTTGACATCAGTAAAATTTAAATATTTAAAAAATCTTAACAATAGTACTTAAATTGAAAAACATGTGACGTCACACAAAGGGTCAGGGGTTTCAACAACGTACTTGTGACGAGGACAGAGGGTGAGGTTGAAAACCCTTGTATTATTGTTTTACGTACAAATCAAGTTAGATACGGCAGTTCAAGGTAGATAGGGTTGCTGGAGAGTTTGTTTTGCCGTTTCTTCTCCTGGCTGGCTAGGTTTGGAAACGGTGGTAGTTTCTCTCCGTGTTGGCCCCGGCTCCTTTCCAGAGTAGACCATATGCCTTCCTGCCAGGCAGCCCGTAAAAGGCGAGCATAGGCTTACCGTCACTAACACCGTGACACCCTACTAGGTGGTAGAGTTTCGCAGCGACTCGCCCGGATTGGTACCAACGACTTACCTATTCCTGCCGTCATAACGTCCAATGCTTACCGTTGACGTGTTCCTGTTCGGAGGGTATGGTAGCCAGTAAACTTACTTTTGCTCGAGGCCTAACAGTTCGGCCTCTGTTTGGCAACGCATCATTACCACCTTTGGTGTCTTTAGGCGGCGTGAATTATTATAAAAAAACTTTTGGTAGTTAGGGTTAAACCTAAATGTAAATCATGTCTCATCTACGTATACGTCATGATCTATGTAAATTATTTAAACATTTTGATGATAATGTACTATAACTAGTGTACTATAATTCTCAGTAGTACCTAAATTTGTATACAGTTAAAATATTTGCACACCACAAAGTGGTATAATATTATGTTGATATATAAACGATTTGGTTTGTATGAGTTTGCATGAAAAGGGTAATGAATGTGAAGGAAGCAAGACAGGTTTGTCAGGATCGTGATTTTCCAATAAAAAAGACGTTGCTCTGGATTAGATAGGTGTTCAGTTGGCAATAGGCTTGCCACCTATCACATTGTGGGACTTAGTGTCTTCGGGGGTATGGGCGTAAGATACTTTTTGTATTCGATATATAAAACTTCCTATATACAATCATCCTTATTATTTTTATATTATTATGATGTTTAGGTTATTTATTTATTGCGCAAGATGCCTTCCACTGTTTCATCACATTATAATTTTTAGGGTTGGCTGGAAGAAATCTGTAGACCGAGATGTAAGCCCACCTTTTGTACATTTCCGTTTATCACTGTCCATGTTGTATGTCATGAATTGTGTAATATAAAGAATTAAATAAAAAAAATAAACCTTATTACAGGCGTGTGAAAAACAATAGCCTTTTTACAACGGGAATATCCCGGCGCTTATCGACTGGCTCTAAATGAAATCGGGAAAGCGGACGGCCGGGGCTTAACGGTACAAGCCATTTACATCCATTTCGGACTTGTAGCTATCACGATATTACTTCAATTCATTTCACTAATTAACCGTTCGTGCGAGGTAAAAGAGGGTAATGTGTTTGTCAGTATATATGTTTGTGGTTTTTTAAAGGATGACCTGTCTTTTATCCATAGACATTCGTAGCGTAAGAGGAGTTTCATGCCCTTGGAAACGGTAATTGATACGGTTCTTGAACAAGCACATATGTTAAAATTTTCTAGGAAAACAAATTCAGGAATTGATTTTTTTAAATATTTTTGCTATTTAATCCAGTGCATGACGTAAAAGTCGGTAGTGGCTTTATCAGTCGATGTCTTTTCCTACAGATGTATACTGGCATCATTGATCGCTGAGCGGTTCAGGTTCGATTCCGATAAAGGCTATCATTTGTGTAATGGACACAAAGAACAATGTATTTCTAGGCGTAAATATAAACCTCACATATTTTTAAAATTCATACTTTGTCTACAAATATAACGACAGCCAGCGATTTTGATTACAATACATTGGAACATCGTACTGCCTGACATACGCATATAACACTAGTTTATAGGGAAACAAACTAATTATTTTTCTCTATTTACCCGGCAGTTTTTTATAAAAATCTTTCTTGACTGAAGTCCAATGAAGTTGCGAAAACGGCGAGGTTAAACATCACTTTAGCCATTCAAAAAAATATGAATCTTCTTTAAAATCAGAATAATTGGTCGAGCTTAACAACACATTTATCCATTAATTTTTATTTACATAGATTATCAGGATTTTTCCGCGCCTTATGATACGTTGCTAGTATCCTATGTTACTTTTAATACCTCCAAGAATATATGTACAAAGTTTCATGATGATGGCTTAAGTGGTTAAAGTGTAAAAAAAACTGCATTCGTATTGTAATATTAGTAGGGATAAAGAAATCACTCGGCGATTATTCAAAATTGGCACCTCAGGATTCTTCGGGAATTAATATTTAGGACTATTAAGTAGGCCACTTACACCTACTTCCTACCGCTTTCTATCCCTAAAAAGGTTTCCAAATCAAACGGTGAGGTTTTGATTCGGGTGTATAATCGGCACCATCATTGTAAGAGCATCAATTAAGTGTAGGGTGACCATTATAATTAGTAGAATTATATGTTATATGCACGTACCAAAGTTATTTCAATCTCCTTTCGGGAACTCGTTCATGAATTGGGACAAAACCTAGCCTGCGATTCTCCCTATTCAACCTAATTTAGCTATCACCACGCACAAAAAATATACTAGAATATCTCTCAGTTGCGACATGAATGAAAGATAGATAAAACCAATTTGCATTATAATAATACTAAAATTCCGGTCAGACGTTGTTATGTCCTAATTATGAATATTCATTTTATTTTTCATATGAATCTTCGCCAGACAACAACTAACACAACAAAAAAGAAATCGCAAAATTCTTGAATTGATATGTTCACGTGTGATACGATGATCCAGGGAAATAGGAACTCATTCTTACATTTTGTACATATAAAATGGGAATCTGATTTTTAATATGGATTTAACATAAGGTTTCGCAAAGTTTATTTATAGTGAAAAAGTTTACATTTTAAACTTATTTTGTATTAAAAAATTTAGCATTTATTGAATTTTTAGAAACATGTTGATATTGTTTTTGATAACTTTTATAAAAAGCGTATTTAACTTATGATTTACTTCATATAATTAACTTGGTAATTGGGACTTAGCTAATAACACAGAGAAAGCTTCATATATATCAATCATTCATTTAAATCTTCATTTATGCCAAAACTATTGCTCAAATACTTTGAGCATTAAATAGGTTTGATGAAACAAAATGTTACGTACACACCTACTTTGGTTAAATAATAAACGATTGTCATTAGATTTCTTAACATTTGACCAAACAAAAATATGACTTGTGATTTATAATCGTAATATGAGCATTCTCAATTTGTACCACCACATATAAAAAAATAAATAAAGTACAAACGCACACAGTAACTACTTTCCTACATATTTTTTTTAAAATTATATATATGCCAAAAGAAAGGCTTGTACTTTGTTGTAGTGAAATATTCGTATTTTATCTTATATCTAAATGTTATGTTAGCCGTCTTAGGAGCAAGATAAAAATAAAATAAATGTAACGAGAAACCGAAATCGTGTTGAACATTATTTTGACTCTTTTATTTTACCCTTTTCTTGGATGAAAATCCGAATTGTTCGTCTAAAATAAAAGAACACTAAATAATTTAACAAACACGATATACGTAAACGATTTTCTTTGTACCCGACATAGGACTGTCCTGGGGAACAATAAGCGGGGGCGCCCCAGCCTGACGGGGTCGGTGCGTGGGCGACTAATGGATTCAACTTCTCATGAAATTAAGTTACTATTTATAGAAGATTTAGATTTCATAGTAGAAGTGAGTATATCTAAATTATAAGATCTTGTAGACTACTCGCCTAATGGAATTGATACTCAACTGCACTCGACGGTGGCAACGACGATTTTTTTGACAAAAACGAGATCCCCATAAAAAATTTTTAGCGATCGACTAAATTTTTATATTTTTATTACACATTTGCGTCTTATTATTCTAGTTGTTTTCGTAGTAGAGAGAAAAACTTCAAAACGCAAGAAAAGCCACAAGTCAGGCAAGATGTTTTGATACATTACTTAGTGTTTTTTTTATATGAAACCCAAAATGAATTGTTTATTTTTAAATTCGTCTATTATTACATTAAAAAAAGTATCTTGACGCCCGTACCCCGAAGAGGTAGGCATAGGCACAATTAGGGTACCCACGACTAGCCGAAGATACTAAGTCCCACAATGTGATAGGTGGCAAGCCTATCGCCAACCGGACGCATATCCTGAGCAAATGTTTTTAACAGAAAATTGGAAAAACCCAATTTTCTTTTGTTGCCCGACCCGGGATTCGAACCGGAATTCGGTATCTCATGCAGTCAAGTCTAACAACTGAACCGCTGGACCACAGAGGCGATTCTATTATTACATGAATTATAATATTAAACAATTAATGTTAAACAAAGACATCACTATAAAATAATATTTACTTGTAGAATACCTATTAGTTTCATTTTATTAATGAAGTATTTGATATTGACAACCCAGCTAAAAAATTGAAAAATCTGAATTAAATGATTCACTCTTACTGTCCAAATCTAAGATAAGAGATGAGGATACAGAATCCTAAACGGGGATTATTAGATTTTTTGTAAGTTTGTCTATTTGATTTTCACACAAAAAATACTGATACATTTTTACCTTATTTCGTGTATTAATAGCTTACATCCTTTGATAACATTTAGATAGGATTTCTTGCGGTAAACCTTTCGTTACCATTACAAACAACGAAAAGTCACTTCAACCCGTGTACGAAGTCGCGGGTAAATAGGTACATTTTGGATTAGAATGAGATGAGTGATATCGTTATTACACCTAAAATAAATATACACAAATTTAACAACAGTAATAACAATAACAAACATTAACAATAACATTTCTTTTAAGCACTCCTCCCTATATTGAGTTTGTGAGATAAGCTTGCCTGTTGTATACTTTTACAGATGGCTTTTATTGTAAATGTTAAATTTCAAATGTATATAACAAATAAAACTCAACTATAAATGATTTGTGTTATATAGGTTATTAGTGTGATTGTTGTGTTTGGAAAATAAACAGACGGTTATTCTGACGGTAAAAAGTACACGTTGCCTTCAGACACCAAAAGTTGTAATGATGCATTGCCAACCTCACGCTTGCATGTCATCATGCATTGCATGGCACCAGCTAATAGCGTATGGCTTTGGCGACAGGAATGGCTAAAGTAGAGTTATCAATCCGGTAGAGTCATGGATAATTACCACTTGCGACGATTGGCGACGATGCTAGAGACAAACGAACCTACGCGTTTGCTCTTACGGATAGCTGCTAACAAGCACTTGGTCTATATACTTCCAAAGAGCCCCATGCTCACAAAAGGAAGAAACTGTATACTTGAAAATGGATAATTAAAATTATCTAAACAAAATATTTAATTTGCAATTTTCCACCAAAAACATCGCAACTCCACGAAAGTCGAGCAGTCAAGTTCTCCTGATAAGGCTTCAGTTACGAAGTGACACATTTGTTAAGTTTTAAGTAGGTAGTGTGTGTATTGTTGGTGCTAATAAAACAGTTTAGTGGTGTGTGTTGTGTGGAGCTGGATATATTTGGGAGTCTTTTGCTTCCTCATCAAGTCCAGTTCATTCATAGCGCACTGTTTTTTATGTTTTGTCACGACATGAAACCTATAAATTTTTTGACAGAATATTGCAAAGTTCCGCAAAGTAATGCCTTCTTCTATCAATTTTAATTAAAATTATAATGGTATATTTATATTAATTATCAAGTCGCAAAAAGATTTGCGAACGTAATTAAAAACGTGACAATTAGCCGAGAGCAGGCAAAGCTATTTCGCTGTTCATTACTCAAACGAAAGGGTGGCCATTTTTCAAGCCGAGGAGTTGATTAAGTAAAGAATATGCGTGGGTGCGGCGCAGCGTAATTAATGGAACGTTTTATGTATCGATGACGAACTTGAAGCTCATGTTATTATTTAAGACCCTATAAGTACGTCCCTTTTTTTAATGGCTAATTTGTTGCTAACCGCGGGCTTTTGCAACTTCACCGTACTATGACGTATCAAATATGACGTATCGTTCTTATGGATATCTTAAGACTAGACCTTGGATTATTAGCAATAACTTTTTATGTGCACTGACAGTTCACAGATTTTTAAAGAATTTTGGAAACCGAACGATGATTACATGAATTGGGCTCGATAGAAAACATCGTAAACTTTGACAAAAACACACTCTTTTTGACGTTTCTGTGTTTGGAAATAATTAATTACATTAGTTGCTAATAAAGATATGTTACCAAAAAATTCGAATAGTCGAATTATCCGGAAACAATCTAAATCAATTGTGAGGTACTTTTTATTGAAAACTGAAAAAGTATTTTTTAAAACTAAATAAAAAGAATAATCACTGTATTTCAAGGGATAAATCCGCAGCGTGCGCGGCTGTGATTTTGCGAACTATTAGTACACATAAAAAGTTATTCATTATCTGGGTCTCCAAAGTCTAGTTTTAGATATTTGTTACGACGCGACGGTTCGGCATATTTGGGAAGTAAAGAGCCCTAACAATTATTCAAGAATAATATATTGTGACAATTCATGATAACCTTTTTTTTTGTCTCACAGGGGAAAAGACATTTACGTCC
>NJDD01000761.1:61897-86792 GCA_002245505.1 Calephelis nemesis
GATAACCTTTTTTTTGTCTCGCAGGGGAAAAGACATTTACGTCCGACCGGGCCACGCTTCGGCCCGAGTGTGGGCCCAGGCCCTCCTGCCCCGGCGCCGCCGTCGAGAAGCGTTGGCGGCACCCTCCTACTGGGGCAGTTCTACCCACTAAAAACCCCTGCGGAGTCTGCATCCACTGTGCCTGTGGTGGCGAGAAGGCGGGTGCGCTTGCGCAATCTGCCGCCAAAATTCATGATAACCTGAGACTTTGTTAAGCATTTTGCAGAATCAGAATCAGAAAAAAACTTTTTTCACTTGGACCATACAAATGGCACTAGTGCGCGTCGACATTTTATAAACTACCACCGGATCGGAACCGTGGCCACACACTGAAAACATCCGGCGAAAGAAACTCATCAAGGTTGTCTTTTTATATCAGTTATGACATTTTAAATACAAAATATTATGAGATACAAAACATAATGTGTGCAATACAGTTCTTTTTATGACATTGGAAGGCAATCAACCTAATCTAGAGAAACCAAAGGAGGTAATGGTGCATTGTCGACCAGAGGCCGGGATGTTAGGCCTCGAGCAAAAGTAAGTTTACCGGCTACATTACCCTCCGAACCGGAACACGTCATGAAGTTATTGGTGGCAGGAATAGGTAAGGCGGTGGTACCAATCCGGGTGAGTCGCTGCGAGACTCTACCACCTAGTCAAATGTCACGATATTAGTGACGGCAAGCCTATGGTTGCCTTTTACGAGTTGCCTGGCAGGAAGGCAGATGGTCTATTCTGCAAAGGTGCCCAGACCAACACGGGGAAATAGTATATAGTAGTAGTACATTAGTAGAATTAGTATATCTTGAACAAAATAATAAATTACATTCCAAATTGAAGACACGTATCTATGAAACGGCTATTCCCAAGCGAACATGCTAAATATTCTAAAATTTTATAATACGAGTAGCCTTTCTTACTTTGTTAGCTTTGTTTTGATACATTTCATATTTATTTAAGGGCGAACTTTAATGTCACTCGGCACCCTATTGTAGAAACGTATAAAAATATTACGTATTTAATTAAAACGAGTTTTATATACTGCCAATTATTTTTAATTTTTTATTGAATAAAATAAATTTAAATTAAATTAAAAGTGTAATGTTCAGGACTTAAATACGTGAAGCGTTTGAGTCGTGAATATCACACTTTTTTTAAACTAACTGAAGTTCTTGTTATCGTACATGAGATAACGTGCGTAGTACTCGTATTAAAATAACCATAGCATATCCTCATCATTGTTGTTACGTAGGTACTAGAGTGAAGGGTAGTCAGTAGGCTTGCGCACTTGGCCCTAAGATCTCAGCCAAGATAAATTCAACACGATCTAGATATGTCGCAATAGCTCGTTGGAAGAGTCTCTGTAATAAGAGCCGCTCGTCTTTGTCCACCTAATGAGTAAATTTGTCTTTTGTTTTTTTACAAATACCTTCGGAGAATCATAAAACAAATGTTTGTAATAAAAACGTCAGTGCAGAAAATGGACAAATTGTAAATACTTATGTACAAGTAATAATAATAATTATAGAAATTCTGGCAGAATTTTTATAGGATTGGAAGGCAAGTTTCCTGTTAGTGAGAGTTATACCAAAGGAAACCCCCCCCCGTGTTGGTCCGCGCTCCTTTGTAGAATAGAACATCTGCCTTCCTGTGTCAGGCAGCTCGTAAAAGGCGAGCATAGGCTTGCCGTCACAAACACCGTGACATCTGACTAGGTGGTAGAGTTTTGCAGCGACTCACCCGGATTGTTACCACTGCCTTACCTATTCCTGCCGCCATAACGTCATGACGTGTTCCGGTTCGGAGGGTAAGGTAACCGGTAAACTTACTTTTGCTTGAGGTCTAACATCCCGGCCTCTGGTTGACATCGCACCATTACCAGCTTTGGTGTCTCTAGGGGGCGGACATTTTTTACCATCAGGAAATCCGTCTGCTTGTTTGCCTTCCAATGTCATAAAAAAATTTCGTGGAGTTGCAAATATATTTATATCTTTTTTTGGAAGTTTTACCAAGCGCCGACGATGGAAAATATTAAATATGTTGTAAATATATGTTAAAAATATTTTATGTGATTAAAAAAGGGAATAATAAAAATTACAAAGTTATTGAAAACACAGTTATTAAAAAATACTAATTATAAATGAACTAAGTAGGCACCTCTGTGTTTTAAATTATTTTTAATGAATTGTTTAAAAACTGAATTCTGTGTTTCTTAGTTCCAAGTAATTCTTACAAAAACGCGTCTTAAAAAGCTTAAAAGGATTCTTTTAAGTTTCGCTAAAAATACAGTGATAATAATAGCTTCTCTGCCAAGTTCCGGCGTAATTGTTTTATTTCCCAAAGATCCAATAGAAATGATCAAAGACTACGCTATCAGTGAAAAGAAAAGGCACCATTGTAAAAATCACTAATTTACAACATCACTAAACACTTTGGAAGTTGTCATTAGAGAGGGCAAAGCCTTTTAACTGCCCTGTGGAAAGGTCTCGACCCTTAGGACAGAGAACATAATACACCAATTTAAGTCACCGGTGGGTCCAAGTCATAGGGTTGAGCAATTGAATTATGCATGCTGTGATTTATTTTAATAGTTTATTTTGTTTACTTTATATGCAATAATGTCCGTACAAAAGATGACGTCATAACTTAAAAGTCATTTATTTTAGGCCGGTAGCCCATTTTGAAATATATTTTTATGTGGGAGGTCAGGTAAGAGACAACCGTGGCCATAGACACTCAGTCTATAAGTCCTGGGTGACAGCCCTTGTTCTGTAGTCTGAGCAGAGTGCTCAGCCTAAGACATCATTATTTTTCCTACAACGCCAGCAATAAGGACTGTCTCCCGAAAACCGTACCTCGACTTGGTGTTGCGTTTTGGATACTGGGTGGATTTGAAGAAGAAGTAGTGGTTCATCGCTCATCGTTAGGCGTCGGACTCAAGTAAGATCTTTCTCGGCGAGACCGGCGTAGTACGGCGTAGTGTAGTGACTTGAGAGTTTGTGTTTGGGTTGTGAGGGACGCTTACATTTGTCACCGTTATTTGGTCCGGAGGATCCGACAGGACGTGACGGTGTCTGTGTGTAGTCATGTGCGCAGTCACACGCGGATGTTAACACCGGGTTCGGGATTTTTATCTGTTAGATAGTAGAGATGGCTAAGTACAAACTTAGCTTTATTTGTAACACGTGATATTCGCGTTTCAAACGACATATGATGAAAATGAAATGAACAAAAAAAGAACAATTATGAACAATTTACAAATGAACAAATTATAAGTTTTTTTTTAATGTTTGTAAAATCCTAAATAGTTTTATTTAAGCTAGTCCTTATTTTAATATTCAGAACTCTTGTCACAATCAATATCGCTGACAGTTCATAAATTAAACTATCGCTCATTTCACATGTCTTGATTGGGTTGAACATTATGTAACATCAATTTTTGCGCTACATTATATTCACGACTATATTAACAATAATAATTAATGAGCTGCCGCCGGCCCTGGCAGACTGAATGCTAATTAAATACCTAATGACCTAGCAGCCATTAATCAGAACGAGTAATTAGTTAATAACGTTTTTGGAGGCAGTCTAAGACAAATATCAGCGATTGCTTAACTTGAATTTGAAAAATCTGAGACCGTTGAGATATTTATCATAGAGAAACTCAAAACACATAACCAATCCAGCAGTAGCAACATCTTATAAATAAATTTATCTGTAGGAAAATCTTACCGAAATAGATGACACTAAAATTAAAACTTTTCAATAACACCCAACAAAACTTACTTGTAATGAGCTAAGATAAGAGCAATCTGATCATGTCAGTTTTCAAATGAAAAAAACGGTGTCGAAATTGGCACAGATAGACAGATACACAAAGACACGTCAATTTTTACTCATTCTTTTTCTGTCTGGGGTTAAAAATAAGAGGATTAAAAAAGTTGGTTTGTTTTCATGAATTAAGAACAAAAATAGTGAATTTTTTCAACGAAAGCCTCCTAAAAGCTAGGTGGTAGAGTTTCGCAGCGACTCGCCCGGATTGGTACCACCGCTTTACCTATTCCTGCCGCCATAACGTCATGACGTGTTCCGGTTCGGAGGGTAAGATAGCCGGTAAACTTACGTTTGCTCGAGGCCTAACATCCTAACCTCAGGTTGGTAACGCACCATTACCATCTTTGATGTCTTTAGGCGGCGTGAATTTCTTACCATCAGGAAATCCGTGTGCTTGTTTGCCTTCCTATAACATAAAAAAGCAATAATTTCTTAGTATCTTCACGCCCATATACCCGAACGCGTAGGCAGAGCCACACCCAGGGCACCCACTTCTGGTCAATGTGATAGGTGGTAAGCCTATCGCCAACCAGGCTCATATCCAATCCCGAGCCACGTCATTTTTATTGAAAAACACAAAATATACAATTTTTTTGCGGCCCGACCTGGGATATCGAACCCGGGATCTCAAAAAGTCATACTCTAAGCCGGACCACTAGACCACAGAGAGGCAATCTGAGAGGCAATAATTTCTTAAATATAATATGTTTTCCATCATTTAATGTTTTAATATTTTTTAATAAAATTAATTCATAACTACAAACTTAGCTTTTTTTTGAGACACCATTCACGAAGCGATCCTAACGCGATATGTATTGGTCGTGTCAGGATATTTTATCAATGTCAGTCAGTCACAAGGTACCTCTAGTGAGACCAGCAACCATTATATCATTGCTTGTCTTTGTCATGTTCTCAATTGTACAATAGGACTAAACCTTTGTTTTATGACACATTGGTCGTAATTTTGCTTCGCACCATCTAATTTTAAGTTATCGCTGTTTTCTTTGAATGATAGTAATAGAAAAAGACAAAACAAATTTGTTGGTTTTAGAGTAGTTCGTTCATAAGACTTAATTTACGCCTCGGAAAACTTTGGTTAAAATCGGCACAAGTTGACATGTTCGGACTAATCTGACATATTTAAAATGACATCTCTGTCTTTTTTGGTTAATTTGAAAAAAAAAACATGCACCTAAAATGACTTTAGTTTTGTGAATAATCCAATTAACGCCCTTATATTACTAAATATTGGCACACTTTTAGGATACAGCAGTGTTTGGACACAAAGATGGTCATCTACAAGTAACTTTGGTGCGAGTATAATTCAGTCAGGCTGCGTCGTCTACTTCGATATATAAGTAGAAGTCACTGGAATAGAACAAGTAAAACTAATTACAAGCTTTTAAATAAGTTTATTATTTACAGAAAACTTTTAGAAAATCTATCCGACAAATTAATTTATAAGTTATCTTTTTTCATACAAGCAAATCTGAATAATGTTGGTAGTTAAGAAATACTTGATCAAACTTCGAAACTCCATTAACCTATAAGGATTGACGAGGATTGTCAAAAACTAATCAGTTTTACATAACGGACTTGGACCAGCATTCTAACATGGAAGATTAAATAAAACTTGTGAAGATATGTAAATAAAAGGTACTCTGTGAAGATATAGGAGTTTTATTACATCCGTTCGCCCCATTACTTTACCAAGCCACGAAAAACTTTCATAATAAATCGGGGAGAAACCCCAGACGCTTCAGGGAGATGTGTCAAGCAACAGGTCTTATAGTAGGTATATCATTATGTTAACCTGAACGATTGGGACAGGCCCCTCAATTCTGTTAAATTTAAGAAGATTTGTACGTAGACATTTGACGATCCCATCGCTCGCTAGCGAAATGATCTAGTAGATTAAGATTGTTGGAATATTTAATACGTGTATGAAGACGCTGATAGCCTAGAGAGAGGTGGTAAGGAATCCTGAATAAATGTTTTTATTATACTACAGACTATGTTATTATTGAGGTTTTTGATGAGAAAAAATGGGTAGGGTGGCGTTACGAAATCACTGATTTTCAAAGTGGGCGTTACATGAAATAAGTTTGGTAACTTCTGCTCTAAGAGATAGAGTCTATGTGTGCTAACATGACGTGCCTGCTTGTATTTGTCGTATTCTTGTTTTTATTAAGTGCTAGAAACAATCTAATCAATTATTGAAAATGGGACGAATGATGTTATAGTTGAATACGAAATAAACATGTTCAGTTTTATTAAAAAAAACCTTCGCTTCGAGTTTAAGAAATGATTTTTAGAAAATATGACTTGATTTATTCCATATTTTGTAACTGTAAAAAAGCCGACAAATGGACTGATGAAAGATGGAAATAGGTGGATGAAATAGAATTAAATTCCAAAAAGTAAAATTTAAAGAATGATAATTATAATTTAAAAAAGTTACATATTTAAACTAGCTGAGTGAGCAGGCGTTATTCTGTCCTACCTATAAGTATTGATTTTTTTCATATAAAGTTTCTGTTAATTATAACTAACATAACTAAAAATAAGGAATTAGCAAAATTGATCTATCCTTCAAAGTTACAAGAATCCAATAAAATTGGACTTACAAGCGTCCCAGAATCAAGACAGAATATATTTCAATCTAAAGATACTGTTTTTTAAAGATTTCTAATATGCATAGTTTTTTTGATACAAGAGAGAAAATCTGAAATAAAGATAATGTGAATGTCACGAAAACCTGTAATATTAAATCAGGAAATGTCCCCAAGCCCCATAAGTGTGTCAACGAAGCAACAAGTCCCAAGGTGAATATTTGAGTGTAATCTGACCGATTGGTAGAGGCGTTGTCAGTGATATTATATGCATAGATTTGGCCTACAGTGACCCAAAATAATTTATGTCTTCAATAATTACAGTCAGGCTGCTTTTGGAGAAGCCCGTATGTTTGTATAGCGGTACAGCTTATACAAAAATTACAAAAAGTTTGATATAAAACGATAGTAAAGTAAGACGTATCTTAGTAATAATACGTTTCGATTTAAGTATATTTGAATGTAATTGCAGAAACCGACTTAACTTAAATAATTTATGCCCGGTTCCTATATTCAAAAAACGAGTCGTTTTGATTACGGATGGTAGTATTTTGTACGCTTAGTAAGATTACTAACAACGGTTGCTTGTTTCCGACTATTGATTTTAAACATTTTTTGAAAATATTGGTAACACTCCGTTACTTTTGAACAAACTACGAATGGTTTAGCTGACGGATTACGATTCGTTGATTATAGGAACCGGGCATTAGTCATCTAAGTACACAAGTATGGTGCATTTAACTCGATTTTCTGGGATTCCAACATCAGATTCATGATTTGTATAAAAAAAGCAGGATTTTTAAAATCCGGTACAGCAATGATATTAGTAATTAAATGGATAACTCGATTAACATACCTACATAAAAATATACGAGTCGAACATACAATCTCTTCGTGTAGTAAGTCTGTTAATTAATGATGTGTATAATCTCAAAGTCTGTGTATCTGTCTATAACGCTTTTACGTTTAAGCCGCTGCTGGACCGATTTAAAAAAAAATTTGAAGTGCATATAGTTAAAGATTTGAGTTAGAACATAAGTTAGTTTTTTGTCAAAAATCAAGCCCTAAACACTAACACTGTACGCTATATTTTTCCAGTAAAACAAAAAGAAAAGATATTAACATTTTAGACATGACAGAGTAGTCAGAAGTCGTCGTGTGAAGTTTTTAGTTTGAAAGTCTTTAGAAATGTCACGTACAAACTTATCTGACAGCACTAACCAAGTTTGGTATCTCTGTATAATCGAAAGAAGATATCCGATATATTAAAATTATTTTTGTAAGCGCGCGACAAATTTACGACCAATGCAACAGTATTTTGAGGACGAATGTGTCAAATTATATCTCTGGACTCGCCGGCCTGGCTTAATACAGTTAAAGTGTTACCTTACTCGGGATATGAGTTGTGAGCTTTCCAGTTTGGAAAATGAAAAATTAAAGTAGAGTCTCGATTCGTGACTTTTGCTTAACTTCAAGTAAGTGACAACTACAACTAGCCTACACGCCTGGCTTCTTTCGCGTCGCCAAAAACAACTTTAACGACGAAATTTTTTTAACAAAAATTGTGTACACTAGCTGACCCAACAGTTGCAAACATTGCTTTATATATGAACCTTCTTTTAACTATAACTGGCACAACAAAAAAAACAATTAGCAAAATTAATCCATCCGTTCAAGCGCTATGCGACAAGGGAAAATGGGGATTCATTTTTATTTAAGTTTTTGTTTATGTTTCAGTTCACGATTAATTTAACATTTTTCATCCATAACGCTAAGTAAAAGTCCATTAATTCTTGGATTTAGAAATAACTACACAATTGTTTTTGAAATTTTAAACCATACATAAAATTTGTGGTCTTCTTTCTGTTCGTATATTATACATTTTAAATTGGATTACTATACAGAATTAAAGTATCATAAAACATTAACATTTAATCCTAATACACTTAGAAAAAAAAATCGTTTCCGTGGTTTCTTTCAGTTTCACTCATATATTTACGGCCAACATTAATAATCAATCCTAATCCAAAACTCGCTCGCTCCAAGATTGATATTTTGATCCATTTTTATGTTATCGCTCGCCAAAAACATATCTGTGGACAGGATAAATATGGCAATTAGGTATGGGATAGGCCGGCGGATACGCAGCTATCTAGATTGCTTGAAATCCATTAGATTGAGGTACATTATTAACATTGACCGTAAGTCAATGTTCTCCCGACGATAGTATGCAGTATGCACCTACATGACTTTGGGCCCTTCGGTATCTATCTCGCTGGATCTCTTCAAAATTCTTTCAGTAGTATTAACATTAAGAAACACTCATAAAACAATTTGTGCACCAATAAGTCTCAAATTTATGTATTTGTTTACCTTTTGTTACGGGTGTTAGCGTGTGTCATTAATTAAGTTTAAGTTTGGGTTAAGTGGCTCGATTTTACGCTCATTAGTTATTCAAAATTAGACTAAAATACTTCAAAACCAGAATTACCCAAATCGGTCCATTCATTTGGAAGTTAAATGCTAAGCAACACATTCAATGTTTAATTTTTATATTATAGATTGCACGTCAAAAAGGATACCATTTTTGTGTTTTGCGATATCTATGACAACGATGACTGACTTAAGCTACTCCTTAGATATAAATCTAAATGATATTTCCGCGGGAAAGCTAAAAACTTCAATACGCAAGCATAGTTATAGGCATCATCTAGTACCTGTATAAAATACGAAAGAACTTCTCCAACCTAATGGGATACGACTATAGCTCGCAACGTTCGCAACGAGCCAAGATAAGAAGTAACGGAAGCGTCGTCTCCGGTCTCCACCGTCTGCAACATGCATTACTTACACAAGTACTAGCTGGAAGTGCAACAACCGACAGCTCTTTCACTATACCACTAATACATATTGCAGTAGGAACATATTACGTTTTGTAGTCTGTACATTTTTATTCGCAATACCAAGGGATGGAATTGTCTTTCTTAAACAGTGCTACTAGTAAAATATATAACGTGGAAGTCTTGGAAGCTAGAGTGAATAGGCTCTAACTAGCTTGGTTTATCATCATTTTTTTATTTTTATGATATTGAAAACTCTACCACCTAGTAAATCCTTTGATCCCTATATCACTTTCCATTAAGAGTTGTCAATGTATAAGACAGAGATAATAATAATCTGACCTCTAAACAGATACGTAGGCGTTGCCATAAATAGTAATCTAGCATATAAAAACAGACATTAGTGTGACGTCTCGGCCAATTAGTATTCTGCGTCTTATCCCTTCGATGATCCTTACATTTTCGTATCCTGAACAAAAATACCACAATCCACTCATTACGTGTAGGTATATTTTTATCAGGCTATGCCATTACACTGGCTTACTTCATTTACAGTGAATAAGTAAGTGGATTAAGTTTAAGAGTGGTTAAATTGCAAATATACCGAGTTTAATTTAATTTACATCATCAGATCAAACTACTAGTCAGATCTTGTTGAATGTTATATGGGACTATTTCAGAATCATTTTTCCAAAGATCTTTGAAAGAAATAACTATCAAAATAAAATTGCTATTTACTGAGTAATCGCCTAATAAACTTACTGGCAAATTGACAACATCTTCCTTTTAAAAATTTAAGAAAATGTAATCCCTCTTTTAAGGTAAGGTCTTTTTCCCTTTCTTGTAAGGTTTTGGAAAAGTGAGACAAATAAAGAGAAATGGTTTCCTCTAAAAAAAACAATTTTTCTTTAAGAGCCGGCAACGCATCAGTAAATCAAGTTACATGTGTCCAAGGGCAACAGTAATATTTTTTTATTAGGTAGCCAGTAGCCTGATGGCTTCGTTGCTAATTCATTTTATAAAAAAAGACAAAAACACATTGTGATAAAGAGCAATACGAAAACTTGCAAAACGAGTAATTTTATTTTTAGGTTTAAAGAATTGATTTCTCAAAAAGAATATTACATTCACTTACATTAAGAAATAATATTTTCTTACATATTTCACATATTTTTCACTTCACGGACCAAAACACAGTTTTTTAACTAAAAACACAGAATATGAGTAACAGTAATTTACAATTAAACATTGTTTCGTTTGATATTTAAACATAGTTACATTACTCAAAACTTTGAGGGTATTCCTAAAATATGGCTTATTAAATATTCTTAAAAACTTGTCCGAAACGAGTTATTAGACTCGGCCGGTCACAGATCACAAGTATTAAATACTAGATGAGTCTATTTAATTTATTTATTTTGTTAAATTTACTGATATTAGACAAATTAAAGGATATTACAGAGATCATGGTTCTATTATAGTATTAAATTACAATAAAAAGGGAAAGAAATGAAAAAGAAGAGGCTGTGGCTTTATATATGTAGGGTTAAAGAATTTCTAAGTCTTTTAAGTGTACGCTTGTATGAATGGTATGTAATTAAATACGTATATTAATTATTATTATTTTATGTTTCACTTTTTGTTGCGTTTTAAATGACAGATGCTTCAATAAATGTTTGCGTCATTTGTCATTGCGTATATAATTTTTCAATGTTTTTTAAAAGTGAAAGTGATTTTACATCTATAATATAAAAATTAATCGCTAAAAGTGTTGGTAAGCGCATAACTTCCGAACGACTGAACTGATTTGGACAATTCTTTTTTTATTGTGTTAGTTATTATCAGGGCAAGGTTTTTATGAAGAGAACAACTGGAAAAGTTGCAGGGAAAATGGGAAAAATAATTATTCATTATTTGCCATACTGAACGGGTGGAACGAAGTTCGCCGGGACAGCTAGTTTTTTATATAAATTGGTATCTTGTTATAAATTTTAGCACCGTCATAAAGGATGCTAGTTTTGCCGTATTTTGTCCTTGGCATATATAGTGTTAGATTATTAGCATTTCTAATTTTTTGTACATGATGTTTCTTTGTAAAAAATATTTGTGTATGTATTTCTTTACGTAAGATTTTCTGAATTAATAAGCAACTGCTGTAAGTATATGATTGTTGAATGTTCATTATTTTTGTTTCATTATACACTTTGTTCGTTGATGTAAGAAAGTCATAATGAAATAATCTCTTAATTAGTTTATTTTGTGCAATTCGTAAGGTATTTATATTAGTTTTAGGGGCAGTTCCTCAACTTTCAATAAAGTAGTCAATATGAGATTTAATAATATATGGTATACCGAACTTGTTTTGGAAGGTATCTTACTAATCCTTTTAATGCTCCTGTAAGGGATGCATTTTCCATGTTAGTCCACTATTCAAAACTAATCCTAGATATTTTTTACTACTTACTCGACAAATATGTTGGTTATTTATTTGTAAAGGTGAAAAATTTAATATTTTCTTGTTTTTAGCCGCAAAAATTATGTAATTTGTTTTTTGATTTTGACTATTAACACTGCAAAAAACAAATTTTTTGCAGTGTTAATAGTCAAAAGGTTAGATTGAAACCATGAATTCAATAAGTTAAGATCATGTTGTGCATCGTCTATTACAGATTTTATTGTATCCCCAAAGTAAAATAAACTTGTGTCGTCGGCGTATAAAGTTATATCTCGTCTAAGACCAATCTTCTTAATACTGTTTATATAAATGAGGAACAGTAGTGGTCCTAAAATGGAGCCCTGAGGAATCCCATATGTTATGGTTCTAGGACCACTCTGTGTTTTGCCTATTTTTACTATTTGTTGGCGGTTTTTAAGATATGATTTAAATATTTCTAGCGCAGAACTGTTTAACCGAATTTCTTCTAATTTTTTAAGGAGCAATTCATGACTAACTGTATCAAAAGCCTTTTTAGGTCTACGAATACTCCTAAAGCTATTGGTTTTTTATCGATACTAATTTTCAATTTGTAACTAAATCAACTGTTACAGAAAGTGCATTTGATTTTGGTCTAAATCCATATTGTTTGGCATAGAGAAAATTTTTCGAGTTTAAAAACTGTTCAAGCCATGTATAAAGTACTCTTTTGTCATTACTGGCAACACCGACGTAGGTCGATAATTTCCTAGGTCGGATTTGTCCCTTGACTTGTAAATAGGCGTTACTTTTGCAATTTTAAGTGAATCCGGAAATATGCCTTTTTCAATACTTTTATTAAGGCAATTTAAAAGTTCATCTAATATGAGATTTTCTATGCATTTTATTGATTGTACATTAAAACCGTCAATTCCTTAACTTGTATTTGAATTTAATTTATTGATAATTTTTTGATTTCATTTGTTGGTGTAAAGTTGTTTAATAATTTAGTGCTGTTTGTTAATTTCTGTGTAGATGAATATACATCCTAATAAACAATCGCTTTGTTTATTAGGATTGGACATAATTTGCTCAGCTAAAATAGTACCAATATTGGAAAAGTAATCATTAAAATTTTCGCAGATTTTTTCAATGTTTGTCACATATCCATCCTTCCTCATTAGTTTACTAGGTACCAGGTTTTCTTTTACATTATTATTTGTAAGGTTATTTATAAGATTCCGCATCTTCGCAGGCTTTTTCTTAGAATTGTCAAACATTTTAAGATAGTATTTTTTCTTCTCTTCTTGTATCTTTAAAGATACTTCATTTCTTTTCTTCTTAAAATTTTCTTTCCTTACTTTATCATCCGAGTTTTTCTTACATTCATTCCATAACATGTTATGTTTCGTATGTTAATTTCTTCTATTATCTTATTATCGATCCATTCTTGTTTGGGTGGATTTATTATTTTAGTTTTCATTATTCTGTTTTTATTATTTTGTTTTTATTAATGCACGTTTTTATTTTAACTTCCAATAGTTCTGTTCATTACTATTATGAGTATTCTTTAAAGTTTTATATAGGTTATCATAGTTTATATCCTCCAAGTTAATTTTTTTACGAGGAACAGGTTTTATTTTTTTTAATTTCAACATAAATTTGCTTATGATCAGACATGGGACATGTTTTTTTTTGTTATGATATTGGAAGGCAAACAAGCAGACGGATTTCCTGATGGTAAGAAATTCACGCCGCCTAGAGACACCAAAGGTGATTGTAGTGCGTCGCCAACCTGAGGGTAGTATATTAGGTCTCGAGCAAAAGTAACACAGCTACCTGTGAGCCTTGCCTCGCTGGCATGAAGGCAGATGGTCTACTCTGAAATGTAGCCCGGACCAACACGGGAAAATCTATTGCGGTCAAAGCTTCGCTTCACTATAAAGTTATTAAATTTAATTAAATATATTACTGAATTCAAATTTGTGGAACTCATTGTAAAGATAAACAAAGCATCCACAGGAAGCTCACTGCCTAATAAATACAATCCAATTCTCCTATCGGCATAATCCAAATAGAAATATTCGGTCGGCGTGAAATCAAGCAATCCTGTGTAACTCTGTCGCAGCCCCGCCGTTGGGTTGTTTGGCTATCGGGGGTTGATCGCCGTAAGCTCCGTTACAGATTTGGTACCTATTATCGATTTGTTTTATTCGAACACATTTCCTTTTACGGGGTGAATATTGTTACTTTTAAAACCCGACGGAAAAAGAGAGATGTCATAAGTTTGACATGTTTGTGAGTGAGTGTGTGCGTGTGTGTGTGTCTGTGTATCTGTGGCATCATAAGTTTTGAACGTTTGGGCAAATTACGATGCTGACGTTTTTGTATGAAAGTTCTCTTCTCTCGTTCGTTCTCGAGTTCTTAGGCACACATGGATTTTGTCAGCAGTTATAAAACTTTTTTAAATTTAGTATTATTACCGACTGTAAAAAGAAAGATTGACTACATCTTCCTTGTGTGATTGTCACGTGATTGACCGGTTCTTTAGTCGAAAGGTAGTCTATAAATTCGACGTGATCAAATAAACATTTTATCAAGACTTGAACAGTGGTTTTTGATTTATGATTAATAAGGGATATTTTTTGTTGCGACGATTTGGTATTAAAATTTAAGACGGTTTTCGTCGCAGTTTTATTGCACTTAAATTGTAATAAAAAACAGTTTAAAATACGACGAAGCGAAAAATATGTATAATTTTTATTCTTGTACAAAAAGTACCTACTTTATTGATGAAGAGCTTATTAGACTGACACAACCACTTGAAATATCTCCCTTAGGTGTTCTTAGAACTTTTGACACAGAGCTTTTGAAGAAGACTAATAAACTTTTTAAAGGACAAAAATTTGGCATCGTGTTTTGATGCAGCTGGCCACAACTTTCCTTCTTGTGTACTTGCTTTAATGTGTGGTTCTTTTAAAAAATAGTTTAACCACCTGTCTTCTATTTAATTTTGTGTATTTTCTAAAAGAACACGTTCAAATCAAAAGATTTAGCGCACTGTCAGATGTATTGATAATATCGACAATGCCCATGTGGGAACGAACGTCTACAAGTCATGTAGCCGTCAGTCAATTCCATCAGTCATGAATTACTTCAATACGTCTAAACTATTTATATAAAAGAAAGTTGTGTTAGTTACACTATTTATAACTCAAGAACTGCTGAACCGATTAAGCTGAAAATTGGTGGGGAGGTAGCTTAGAACCGGGAGAAGGACATAGAATACTTTTTATCCTGTTCTATTATGAGGAAACTGGGAAAAATCACGTTTTAATTTTTCCCATAAAAACTGAACAGGCGGAACGAAGTTCGCAGGAATAGCTAGCAAATGATAAAACCATCTTGTGTAATATTGTTATGAAAGAATAATAAACAAAGAGATACAGAGAAATGGTACGAAAATAATATAATTATTTTTAGGAGTAGCATTTTACTTGCGAAAGAACCTTGACACATACTATTATAACAACTAAGACTTTTTTATAGAATTTTCAAAGGCAAACAATAATAATCAGAAGATACGCGTATGCGTATAGACTTGTGAACCAGAAGCTGAAATGTGAAGCATCTTGTAAGAGTAAGTTTGGGCTACCCTAACCTACAAATCTTAAGAGGCCTGTGACAAACAGATAACGTCTGGGTGGTCGGCGGCAAGAAATTGGTTAACGCCAAATAAACCGTCGCAAAATCCTTCCATATAGTTTTAGACACAGTGTTAGTGATTGACAAATCGACGACCGCAGTAAAAGTCGATTGGTAGAAAAGCATTGGCAGTATCGCAACGAGGTAATTAAATAAATTATTATTCTAAATACTGATTAAATTACCCTAAATACAGACAATGAAATCAAATATATTCATTACTAACAAATATTGTACATAGACAGTTCTCACAGATTAAAAAAAACGGCCAAGTGCAAGTCAGACTAATAGACCTAGGGCTCCGTACAAACCTATACGTATGCCTATAAGTAGAAGTTTACCCATCACGGCATCTTATTATTATGATGTAACCATTTATATAAAAACCCGGGTTTTTTTGTATCAATGGATGTAACAAAAAAAAATACGGTTTTCTTTTTTTTTGTTATCTGTGCTAGAAGATGTTATTTCGTACCGAATTTCAAGATTCTGTGTTCACGCGAATTACCCTGTAGGCATAAACGGCTGTATCTTTTGATTGCGTTAGCTTAGAAACTTGATTTTGTCATAGCTCCAAGGGACAGTATTTAATAACTTTGGTATTAGATATAAATTTCAAATTGATATCTCCACGCGTTCATGAGACGGACGGACAAAAAAGCGATCCTATTAGGGTTCCGTTTTTTTCTTTTCGCGCTACGTGGAACCCTAAAAAATCTCACAAACTTGACAATTTAATGTTATGCTATATTTCTTTACAAGCATATTAATAATGATTCAAACAATAGAATACTAATTCCTTATGCATAATGGATTTAATTTAATGGATTCTTAATTATACTACATGTTTTGAAATAGGGAAAATTTTTGTACTGACAAATAATATAAATAATAATACTAATTGTTTAACTTGAAATCAACCATTTCCGAAGAACTGAAATGGAGTCGGTTCGTTTGGATGTCGGAGACCGACTGACATAATCTCCGTTCATTGGTTTAGGGGCAGGGTCGAAGACATCTCTAGACATGTCGGAGACTTTGAGAGGGCAAAATATGGCATATTTTGCCATCGAAAAATCACTTTCCCAATTTTTTTCCTCTCTTTCCCAAAGTCTCCGATACTGGTAGCCAGACACATTGTATGATGTATATGTCTCTCTACGTCTAAACAAATGTTTAACTTCTTTGTTACTCGAGGGGTTAGCGTATATGCCTAACGCCAACAACCAACCGCGAGGCTCAAGTTCGATTCCAAATGAGAGCAGGCGTTTGTGTGTTAAACACCTAAATGTCTGTATTTCTGGGACTATGTTCACTAAATTTTTTGCTATTTGAAATTTTCTATCGTTTTGCGCTAAGTAAAAGCTTGCCTTTGGTTTTGTGAGTTATTTAAGTTTCAGCCCTGACGATGCGAAAAAGTGAAACCGGTAGGTTATAATAATAAATTAAAAATAATACGTAAAACATTTGAAGTGTTTGTTAAATTATAATTTATAAATAATACGTAAAATAGTACAAGTATTTATTTACTTAAATCTTAAAACAAGTGAGTTTATTCTGTTAATTTGTATTAGTATTTATGTATTTCTCTATATTGGTTAGGTTGACTAACACACATCCATACCTAAAGCATGTATAATTTTATCCAGAAATATTTATCGATTACTAGCTGTATCGGAGAACTTCTGTTCACTTTTTCAGTTTCTGTGAGAAAAATTAAAATATTTTTCCTGCTTTTTTCGCAGTAGAAAGGGATACTTTTTATCCCGTTTGACTATTTTCAATGTCTAATCTACCTCTCTACCAATTTTCAGCCAAATCTGCTGATCTGTTCTTGAGTTATGAATAATAAAAATAATCTTCTTTCTTTTACATATTGGTATAGATTTTGTTTATAATAGCGAGGTCTACCTACTTTAAAAGTCAATTGAAGCTTCGTTTCCAATTAAAATATGCTATTGTGTATACTTTTAATATTTAAATAAATATAAACATTTAATTAATTTCGTTCGTGTATTGTCTGCAAATTGAAAATAGTCTACGCAGCCCTTAATCAATGAGCAAGAACAATGGTCCAGAAGCAACGGAATAGCAAATTTCCCCGGAATTTGGTTCCGTCAATTGCAGATCTCTCACGAAAGATATGTACGCTCAATGGCTATTGGAAATTCTGATTACAAAAGTATTTGTTCTATTTAGGAGTAAGTTGTTATGGATCATTGGATTTTTAACCGACTTTGAAAAAAGAAGATGGCCATATCTTGGACTCTAATTTTTTTTTCAGGTATGTCAATCGAGTTCTTCGTCGTTTGAAATTGAAAAGAGCTTAATCACGAAGTGGTTCCGTTACCACCAAGTCTGGGCTAATGATAAAGTCCCAGGAAAAACAATAAAATACTTGATTTTTATTACTCTCAAAAAAAATAGCTGACTTATTGAAGTCGAAGTTTTTTTTTGCAATATTAGTACGATTAAAATATTTATACTAAATTCAAATACAATTATTTAATTTTAAATGTCCCTCTAAAAATGTGTACGTATCATGGCGCACCAAACCACGTTTTTGTCCTTCGTACAACATAAAAAAACAAGGCAAAACCATTTCGCCGATAAGGTTTTACGGTACCTTCAATTTCATCGTACATTGTTTTTTAAAGTACCCTGTCAGTCACAGGCTTCAAAGGTTTTTCATTTTAAGTTTCAGAACAATTATTTAGTCTCTTTAAAAGTGAAATTGTAAAACTGAAGGACTTTTTCATAAACTCGGAAAAAGGGGAAGGTTCTTAATTCGACTGTATGTCTTTTTTGTATGTCTGTTACGCGGTTACTGTGCCAATAGGTAACCGATTTTGATGATTCTTTTAAAGAAAAATAGATCATGATCTCGAGGCGGTCAATCACTTTTATCACGATTCTACTGGTTTTTGAGGTTATCAAATCCCGACATATTACTTAATAAAATATTTGGAGTCGGTTTTTCGTGTTGGTCCGGGCTCCTTTGCAGAAAAGACCATTTGCCTTCCTGTGCCAGGCAGCTCGTAAAAGGCGAGCATAGACTTACCGTCACTAACACCGTGACATCCTAGTAGGTGGTAGAGTTTCGCAGCGACTAGCCCGGATTGTACCACCGCCTTACCTATTCCTGCCACTATAACGTCCAATGCTCGCCTTTGACGTGTTCCGGTTCGGAGGGTAAGGTAGCCGGTAAACTTACTTTTGCTCGAGGCCTAACATCTCGGCCTTAGGTTGCCAACGCACCGTTACCACATTTGGTTTCTCTAGGTGGTGTAAATTTCTTACCATCAGGAAAACCGTCTACTTGTTTGCCCTTCCACTGTCATAAAAAAAAGTTTTACTGCTTAATTATGCAATATAATATCAGTACGAACGTTATAAAGTGCTATAATGACTGCCAACTAGCTCTATCGTGAGAAACAAGGAGTAAGCACATGAGCCCCAGGGAACTGCGCCACATTCCCGCAGCCGCCCGCTCTTAAGCTACATACTCCACTTATCTTAACGGCTTTAAAGAGCTCGCCGCTTAGGACATTAAACTTGAATGTCATATACATTCATTACTATAAACACCTTTGTGTCTCTTAAGAGCGGGCTGTTTTAAATAGGTGATTTAGTATTTAAGTTTGGCTATAATTCGTCTGAATTGTAATTGCCATTATCTAATCCTGATACTGTAACAGAGCTGGCAATGTAGGGTTATAATATAGGAAAATGGATAGTTTACTAGAGGGTTAAAATCTTAGTGTATTTTGGACAAAAACATTTATCAGATTTCTAATAAAGCTTAAAGTTAATCTCGAAACAAACATAATCATCCCGTCTAATCTTACTTATAACATAAATGTAAGTTTTATTGTTACACTTTTACACGAAAACTACTTAATCAATCATTATGAAACTTTGTACACATATTTTTTTGACATATTTAAGTAACATAGGATACTTTTTTCAATCGTTAAGGCGGCGGGTAAAAGCTACTAATATAAAATTGTAACATTGTTGATACAAATGTATTTAAAAAAAGATATAAAAACAATCGACTCAGTTTTTTGCAGATCGTTTTAGTAAGACATCCTTTTTCGGTTTGGTCATACATTTTAAAATAAAAATAAAATAAGAGTAATAAATAAAGTAAGAGTAAGAGTATCGCCTCTGTGGTCTAGCGGTCCGGGTGTTGGATTTGACTGCATGAGGTCCCGGGTTCGAATCCCGGGTCGATCAACAAAAAGAAAATTGGATTTTTCCAATTTTCTAATAAAAAAAAGGTTGGTCGGGATTGAAAATGTGCCCGGTTGGCGATAGGCTTGGCACCTATCACATTGTGGGACTTAGTGTCTTCGGCTAGTCGTGGGTGCCCTGGTTGTGCCTCTGCCTACCTCTTCGGGGATATGGGCGTGAAGATACTTTTAAAATAAGAGTCTATACACTCATGACGAGTTCTTGTGTGGTTACATTTTTCAAGAATCAAAATTTAAGTTAAATTTAAAATACATAACTAATAAAGATTAGCCAAAGATGCAGACCTTACCGTCATGTTTCTAACGACTTCTACTGCTGACTGGCAACGTTTACTTACCTGTAACAAACATTGGATTGTGAATATTATTTACTTAACAATAAAATATAGAAATCAAACCAAATATAACACCATATTTAATATATTTGACTTTTACAGGTAGTTTAGCGCAGACGGAAACATACTACTGACTATCAGTCTTATGCTTGAGTTTGTTTCAATTTACTTTTCCTGTCTGTTTATCTTCTGGTTCCAACTTCAAATCCATAACACTTTAGTCTCAACTTATATTTCGTCTATTCATCCTGAGTATTCCCATCAAGAAATAAATTGAAAATATCTAATTCAATTAGTGGTTTTAGATCAAGTCTGAGAGCAATAAAAGTTTGTTAATTAAATGGTGTTCCACATCGATGTACTTCTCCACCTTCAGAGTTATGTAGACGCAATACCGGTATCGACTTTATTCACTTAAATGTGTTTATTTGTTCGCTAAATATTAAAATGTTGAAATCTTGAGATGCCGCACAAAAACAAACTTACATCCTCGTTCGCTACCCAGCCATTCTTTGGGTTCACAGACAATTTCAAAAAGTGTGATTATTTATTACACACAAACGGAATAGAATATTTTTTTATTCAAATTAAGCTTAAAATATAAATTTTTGTTGAGCACGCCTCGTTAATCGAGGGACTAGCGAACACGCCTAGCTCCACTAACAAATTGCAAGGCTCAGGTTCGATTCTTGATTCGAATTCGCAGGAATTTGTGCGATGAATATTAAAGTATCTGCATTTCCGGGTCTGAGTGTTTGTTGAGTTTATTCTAGTATCTACTTAAATATTTCTATACATTACAATCGTTGACTAACACTTATAACACAAGTATACAATTTGCTTACTTTAATAATAATAAATAATAATAAATTCTTTATTTCGGACAACAAAGATCCATACTTGCTAAGCACTACAATTTATACATTTGAAATAATCAATTACATATTAGAATCATTATCATTAATTAAAATTAGAATCAAATAAAAATCAAAATTAAAAGTTAAAATCAAAATCACAATTCAAAATTAATGAAAAATAAATAAAATTAAAAATTAAATTACACATTAAAATTAAAATAAAATTAAAATCAACAATCCATTTCAAAATTAAACCAAACTTAAATTAAATTTCATTTCTTAAGATTTATAAAAATTAAATTGTATTATATTATATATTTTAAACTACACATTACTGTCTTAATAAGAGCTTTATATTTATTTCAACTAAGACAGTCAATTTATGGGAAACTTTGCTTACTTATTTGCTGTTTTAAAAATGCATGAAATATGTACTTACATCTTAATATAAGTAGTACCTAATATGTAGCCAATATCAAACTTAAAATGTAATTACGCAATAACGCGTGTGTTTCCCTAAATCCATACTTTCATTCCAATCCTTGCTAACTTGATAACATGCAATCTGTATGTATATCTGATTTTGATATTAATTCATCAAAACTTTGATTCAATTTTAATTTCGTGAATAATTTAATTCATGTTATATCAGAATCGGTCAAGAGGAGCTGAGATGACATATTTTATTGTAGTAATTATGGCGGACATAAATTCCATTGTGTGGGAAACTGCGGGTGTAGGGTCTAGGCTTTAGACATCCATAAATTCTCAAGAGGACATTTTTATATTAACTTAATTCAAACTTGATTATAAATATATTAAGCAATCTATATGAAAAGTATTAGATAAATAAACAAAAACGAAAAGTGAAGTGGTAATAAAAATTCTGTCGAAAGTTACACACAAATAAAAAATCCTTAAAAAAGCTTTCACGCATTATTTGAAAATGTTAACAAAGTTAACCGCTTCGTTGGTAGAGGCTATACGTTAAAAGATTTGAGTTTTGATTATTTATAAGCTCAGACAGAATAACCAGTAGGTACTCTACTTCTTGAAGTGAAAACTTCTTTAGGCGCGTTGAGCGTTTTGGTAGAGGGTAAAATCCTCGGTTCGCGTCACCGACATGCTAATGATAATAGTATATCTATAGCTATGGAGAGCCAGACTAGCGCACGCGCAGTAGCCTGTGTACACGTATACACTAACACATCGACTATTTCTAACTAACAAGATAATTGTATATTAATTATTTTTCAACCACTTTGTATTTATATTTTGTTCATAATTTGTTTAACCCATCATATGTAACTATTACATAAAAAATAAAAAAAATCATGTAATTTTTGCATATAGTTTTAATTACTCTCAACTTAATAGTTCCATTTCACTTCTATCGGAAGTCCCACAACTGCTACTGTTTTTTTTTAGTTAAAACAGGATTAATAACAATAACTTTAGGAAGTCATTTTCAAGAACATGATATATATCACAATAAATTTATTAAAAGCTTACTAAAAATACGTAATGTAATTAATAATATTCAAAAGTGTAACAACTCGTTTAAATTTAATGTACCAATATATTAGTATGTAGGTACTTCGCTGATTAGAACCCATAACAAATATATATAAAAATGAAACCCGTTTTTCTTGGTCACGGCATCACGCATGAATGACTGGACCGATTTCACTAATTCTTTTTTTGTTGTATTTGTCATTATTAGGAGAAGGTTCTTACGAAAAAAAAAATATCAAGAAAATCTCTCAGAAATATTGAAAAATATACATTTAATTTTGCAGTTCAAATTGAATAGGTACTCATCATAAGTAAGATAGGTCAGCTATACAAAATAAAGTAGTTTCTACTATTCTTCTATCACTCTATCAGTGCTACGCTAAGGCGGTACGAAGTTCGCCGGGTCAGCTAGTCAAATATAAAATATCATATAATTACTTACATACTTTTGGGTTAGATCTTGCTAGAGATATTTATTTACCTTTATAGAAAACCAAACAAAACTAGTTTGTACAATAGGCGAATTTATTGCCTATTGGCATTCTCCACCAGTCCTTTGGGCTTACGAAGAGTAATGTTATAAGGTGCAACACAGATAACCGTATCCACGTTTTTTGGAGTAAACACTTGTACTTATCCACTGTATACTTTATTTAACACTTTGTGTTACTTTTTAGCCAACCGGTTTCACTTTTTACACCATCATCAGGGCTTTGAAACTAATCTTTTTTTGAACTAATAACCATATCATTAATCTATAATTTAAAACATATAAAAAGTAAGTATTAGGCACATGTACAATCAAGAATATTTTAGATATTAATTACTATAATCTAACTTGAATTGACTTCTTAAGATTCTGGGTTTGATTCGATCCCCGGGTCAGACAACAAAAAAAGTGGAATATATGTATTTTAAGTTATCGAATAAATAATAACTTTACTCAGGGTTGGATATGTGCCCGGTTGGCAATTTTCCACCTTTATCATTGTGTGTCTTTGGCCAGCGGTAGGAGCACTAATTGTGCCATGAAGATATTTTTTATAATCATTCATAATTTATTTATTGAACGAATATAGGTAGCTAATTGGTCAGAAATTCGATTTGAGCTCTATATTCTGTCTATATGGCGTACAATTTGTGAAATTAATACAAAAAAAAAGATTATCAATTATATCCATAAAATCCATAAAGGGGATTATTAATTATATCCACAAATTTTAATTATTTACTAATATGTTTACTACAATTCCAACCCTTTGTATCTTGGTATCCTCTATACATTGAGTATGTGTGCCAGAAGAGACAATCGCTTATTTTATCATTGAATGAAGGTATATAGAAACATTTCCAGATCAATTCCATTATAGCTCCGTAACAAAGTGGAGCATTAGACAACATAAAGTGGATGATGTAAAGGAGTCTGGCACTGGCGCGTGCTGGCAGACCGCCAGCCACAAAACAAGGCTCCGAAAACATTCTGTACCCATTAAATTTGCATCGCGGTGTACCAGCCAGATTAGTTGGATTGCTCCTAGCGGAAACGATATGGACGGCACGGAAACAGAATATTGATGAGGGATTTTTAAGGGTTAAAAATGTTTCGTGGTACAAGCGATTTAAACGCGACAACGTGAATAAAGCTAATTAATTATTTAGCCTTGAACTGATACATTCATTCAATTGTATCGTTTTGTAATCGTTAAGGAAGTTAAGCAATTTGAAATCATACTAAAAACGTACTTAATAGAACATACAGCCTAAATGGATGCATATTATATGTATTGCAGGATTTGAACATTTTTATGAGATCTGTAAAAAATACCAAACTTTCTTTTTTTTATCGTTTATGTGGTCTAGCGGTTTAGGTGTTGGACTTGACTGTATGAGGTCTCGGGTTCGAATTCCGCTGGCTAAGCCTTTTGCCAATCGGGCACTTATCAAATCCCTGGCAATAAAATTCTTTATTAGAAAATTGGAAGTACCACATTTTCTTTTTGTTGCCCGACCCGGGATTTGAACCCGGGACCTTAAGAAGAAAAGTTCGAAGCCCAGAGGCGGATTAAATATAAAGAGCACCCTAGGCACCTTGGCACCCCTCTATTAGTGATAACTAGGTAGGCTAGGACACGTATACTTAGGTATGAAATATTATGTGATGAGAATAAAGAAAGCAAGAAGGACAGAAGGAACATAGAAATCCAAGATGTCCCTGTGGAATCAGATCTGCCTGTGTGTTTTGACATAAATATTAATTTTGTTATTGCTTTTTTAATGTTCAAAATTTTCCGCAACCGCGCCTCTTTGTACTCGCGCGCCCCTAGGCTAATGCCTACTTTGCCTTAGGGATACTACGCCTCTGCCGAAGCCGAACGGCTAGATCACAAAGGCGTACGAAGAGCAGGCATACATATACTAATAATAAAACACTCAGTAAATTGGAACTGAGTTGAGATTTTTTTGGCTAGAAATAATAAATGATTTTA
>NJDD01000761.1:86954-100518 GCA_002245505.1 Calephelis nemesis
ATACATAATATACTAATAATTAAACACTCAGTAAATTGGAACTGAGTTGAGATTTATTTGGCTAGAAATAATAAATGATTTTAAAGTTATTACTGACATTTTTCAGTATGTAAATATTTTTATTTGTTTTCGTTGAAAAATTATTAAAATTTATACCAAGCACGGGACAGGTGCTAAAATTAAGATTTCTTTGTATATATGTATCTGTCATATAAATACAAATAAAAAATATAGTTTTTCCTCACATAATAATATGTTATCACTACATAGTACAAACAAAATCGCTTTCTCGTACCTATTTTTTTTTATGTTATAGGAAGACAAACAAGCAGACGGATTTCCTGATGGTAAGAAATTTCCGCCCCCTAGAGACACCAAAGCTGGTAATGGTGCGTTGCCAACCTGAGGTCAGGATGTTAGGCCTCGAACAAAAGTAAGTTTACCGGCTACCTTACCCTCCGAACCGGAACACGTCATGACGTTATGGCGGCAGGAATAGGTAAGACGGTGGTACCAATCCGGTCGAGTCACTGCGAAACTCTACCACCTAGTCAGATGTCACGGTGTTAGTGATGATAAGCCTATGCTCGCCTTTTACGAGCTGCCTGGCAAGAAAGGCAGATGGTCTATTCTGCAAAGGAGCCCTTAACAACACGGGGAAAACCTATGTCCTTTTGTAAGCTTAAATCTTTAAAAGTACGCGAGAGATTTAGCTGCGGTTTTTTTTTATTAGATAAAGTGATTGAAGAGGAAGGTGCATATGTTATACTTGTGCGAAGCCGGGTGGGCGGGAATAATAATTTTTCACATTTCTTTTATATATATTTGATATTTTCCATCGTCGACGCTTGGTAAAACTTCCAAATATTCATATTTTTAAATGAAGAAACATTTGTTCTGTTTTACGTATTACTTATACTTTATTATTTTATAAATAGCCTACCGGTTTCGCTTATGACAGCATCATCAGGGCTAGAACTTAAATTAAAGTTGTTAAGAAGTTCTTAAGAACTTAAATTAAAGTCTGAACTTAAAAATCATCAGAGCTAGAACTTAAATTAAAGTTCTATCCCTGATGATGCTGTCATAAGCGAAACCGGTAGGCTATTTATAAAATAATAAAGTATAAGTAATACGTAAAACAGAACAAATGTTTCTTCATTTCTTTTGTATTTTGAAATTTTTAAAATAATGTTGATACTTGTAATAAAAGCTTCAATATTTTTGTTTTAAATATCAAAGTGTATAATATCATACCAGCGCAGCGGGACTAATAGAATGACTCGTAGTACGGAAACGATATGGACGGAATCAGAATATTGATGAAGGGATTTTTGAGGGTTAAATATATTTCGTGGTACAAGTGGTTTTAAAGCACTACGAAAAAAGGTGATTTATTACATTATACAAATTATTTAGAGGTCAATATTTCTATAGTTGCAACTGTACTGAACTAAGTCTAAAAATCTCTTACATTTATTCTAGTCTTCAGTTTATATCTTAAGTCTCCATTTTACACCACCCGGAGTTAAAATGTAGGTCAGTATCAACAAGACAACTGATGGTAGAGTGATGTGCAGCAACTTTCCCGAGTAGGGAACCACCGCCTTACCTATTTCCACCATAATGACTGTCTATTCCGATTCGGAGGGTAAGGTAGCCGTAGACTTGCGCAATCGGCCTAACACCTCGGCCACAAGACAACAATGCACCTGTAACATCTATGGTGTGTACAGACCACGTTTGTCCCTTACCATCAGGAAACCCGTGCGCGTATTCGTTGATCTCTCACTTGAAAAAGTCTATCTAGAATTTCAACATTTCTTTAACAAGCTCGTACCTAGTTCTGATGGCGAGAGACAACAGTGACTTACCGTGATTAGGACACCTGCATCGCTGTACTGTAGCTGGGTTGTTTGTCCTAATGATTACGTTTACCAAATACCCAAATTCCGTACTGGAACAAGATGGCGGTGGATCCCTACCAGGGCTAGTTTGTAGCACAACCCTCTACTGCCGGTGGTCTTGTTGTTAATGAGCCCATAACCATTTGCTTACCTATTCATAGCTGGTCTAGTCTAGTCAGAGGATTTCACACATATACAAATATCCCTGGACAAGTTACACAAATTGAATCTCGACCCAAAGTAAGCAAATTATATGCTTGTGTTATGGGTGTTAGTCAACGATACTAATACATAGAAATACTTAGACCCGGATAGACCCGGAAATGCAGACTTCTAAATGTTCATTACATAAATGCCTCCTCCGTCGGAAATCGAACCCAAGCCTCTATGGGTCAGTGTGGTTAGGCGTGTAGCCTAGCCATTCGACCAACGAGGCGGTCACAAAGTCGAAGTGCTTAGAAGTTAACATTAAATAAACCAACTACCTTGATTTGACCGCAAATGAAGCAGATTACGTTCTTGTCATATGGATACTACTTCACGGTATGAGCACAAAGCTTATTCATAACTATACATAGTTCACCCGTTTACCAATTTCATCACGATCGAAAACCGAAGTTTTTGGACGTGATCTACGACAAACAAACAAGTTAATTTTGACGTTAATATGATTTTTGTGACTAAACACATTATTAAAGTATTTTTTAATTAATAATTCAGAGAAAAACCAATTTACTCTCTATATAAATAACTGCTGTTAGTTTCCAACGATTCAATTAAAAATACGGAGCAGCTAACCTACAAACTGTTACAAACTAAGCCACAAGAAACTTCTACGGACCGTAAGCTTTCTTTGTGCCTGAAAGTTGGCAACGCGCCAATGGAACCACAACTGCGAATTATTTATTGACAAAACTGTTAATAACAGACTGCTTATTTTGCTAGTTTATTTAGAAATATTAACGTCTCAGGACGGGTTGTTTCATAAAACTTTCGCTTCAAACAACGAATGGCTACAAACGATGGTAGTTATAATAAAAAAAAGATACTGGTCGAAAAAAGTATCTTCACGCCCATATCCCCGAAAGGGTTGGCAGAAGGGCACCAGGACAACCACGGCTAGCCGAAGACATTAAATCTCACAATGTGCTAGGTGGCAAGCCTATCGCTAACCTGACACATATCCAATCACGAGCAACGTTAATATTATTAGAAAATAGAAAATACACATTTACTAAGTTTTTTTGTTGCCGAATTCAGGGGATCGAACCCGGGACCGCAAGAAGTCAAGTCCGACGCCGGACCGTTAGACCACAGAGACGACTGAGTGGTTAAAGATTTAACTTATTCAGATTGACGACGTTAAATAATTAATGGAAGCGTCTGAGCCTGTGATTGACGTAATCACAATATCTACCTACATGTTAACGTTAATGATGCTCTTACCTAGCAATATCATTTACCTTTAAGACGATTGTTCTTATAATTCATACAATCAGATAAAAAAATGGAAACTAGTATGCGGTGTATTTCATAATAACAAAAAATTAGTTAGTTAACAATTGCTCTCTATAACATTGAAGGGATAAACAAATATGGCTCGCACGAGTGAATGTGAGGGTAATCTGATAACGGAATATATTTGATGTTATTGTGTTTACAAACATAACATAACCTAGCGTAACATAGCGATGATCAATATTCATCGATGTTTACCAAACATGCAACTCTCGGTCACGAATGTCTAGGTTGTTTCTAGCAGCTATCGAAACATCGATGTTAGATGTATATTTACTTACAGTACCTAGTACTATTTAAATTATGAGCTTCGGCTATATTTGTCAAGCTTTGAAAATCCGAATGTATTTTAAATCTGTATAGAACTATTATTACACAAAGTTGAGATTAGACCAGCCAATTTAAAAATATAAGTATAAAGTGTAAAAAGAGTAAAAAGTGTTAAGCCGAAGCGCAACATTTAAATAGTAGTACTATACTTTAGGGTCCTTTGTAATTTTGATCGTATTATAATAAATAACGTAAATAATAGCTTACATAAATTATTAAATATGTTTTAAATTTACATTTTAAAATGAAAATCATTTGCTATATTAATGAACACACATAGTACCGAGAGTGTATTTAGAAAAATTATGTTTGTGTGCATGAATTTAATATAATTTATAAAAAACCTAATACTGCTATATCTTACGCCTAATTAATATGTGTTTGGGGCGTGCTATTTAAAAATCCAATAGTTTTCACATAATACGTATAGATATTATCGACAATGAGTGGTCTTTACATCGATACTAATATCTTACTTTCGCTCATCTCTATCACATATTTGTATTAACTTACTCTTCATGGACCTACAAAAAGGTTAACATGTGTTACCTATTATCTTCATAAGAGATCTCGTCCAGAAATTTCAGAAAATATATTATACGAAACTCTTTATTTTATGATAGCCGAAGGCGATGGAGGCTTCAAATGTTAAATAAATACTCGACAAAGTTAGCAACAACTTATCCGATGTCGGTATTGCCAGTTTACGAAGCTTGTACGATTAAAAATTTTCATCTAGACATTTCAGGCTTGGAATGTTGCCAGCTAATTGCCCGAGATCTGTTTAAATAGCGGTTCCCACTTGAACTGGAGACTATTTGGCAAAACGAGATAAGTTAACCTTTATTGGTTAATGAAAAGTGATAACTCTTAGGTTTGAAATATAGAAGATATTTATCATTTCTTTTATTACATCTTTTTTGGCATCAGGATGTGACATACCGAACGCCCGCTACTAGCATTACCGCCTTGTGTTTTTCTACTACCATAGCGTAAGTTTCCATCGATGTTGCCAGGTTTGGAGGGTATTGTAGTAGGTAAATTTACTTAAGTAATAGTAAATAAGTATCTTCATGCCCATAACCACGGAGAGGTAGGCAGAGGCACCACCTGGGCACCCAAGACTAGCCGAAGACACTAGGTCCCACAATGTGATAGGTGGAAAGCCTCTCGCCAACCGGGCACAATTAGAAAAACTACATTTCCTTTTTGTTATCAAACCCGGGAATCGAACCCGGGACTTCATGAAGGCAATTCCAACACCTAGACCGCTAGACCACAGATGCGATTAGATAATAGTACAAGTATTATCATCTTTGATGTCTATAAGCGACCTATATTCCTGCAACCGGGAAATCAATCTGTTATAAAAATGCTAAGAATTATGTGAAGGCACTTGTTTTTTTTTATTTTTATGATAATGGAAGATAAACAAGCAAACGGATTTTCTGATGGTAAGAAATTCCCGCCACTTAGAGACACCATTGTAAGGCTTCGGGCAACAGTATGTTTATTAGTTTAGTTCATTTACATACATACATATCTTCACGCCAAGTCCCTTACGAGGTAGGCAGTTTAGTTAGTTTATTACCTATATATAGTATCCTCCTAACTGGAACACGTCAACGGCAAACACTGACGTCATAGCGTAAGGAATAGGTAAGGCGATGGTACCAATCCAGACGTGTCGCTACATAACTCTACCACCTAATCAGATGTTACGATGCTTATGACGGTAAGCCGATGCCCGCCTTTTACGAGCTGCCTAGCCGGAAGGAAGATGGTCTATTCTGCAAAGGAGCCGGGACCAACACGGAGAAAAACTACATGAAAGATAACAAGTATTTTTTTTATTATTCCTTTTATAGAAATGGTAAGAATTTAAGATAAAACTCAACAGATTTAGCACCATGGCTCAATATGCAACGGCGTAATGAGGATTCTCACTGCACTTTAAAGTGAAGTGAAATTTCGCTCTCAGGAAGATGCGAAAATTACTTCTAGCTTTTTGTGGCGGGAACTGTGGTTGGATCCGACTGCACCATGCCGTAAATATTGAAGACACCAGCGACGTGAAAATGACGGGAAAATTTTATTTTAGCACTATTTTGTACACCTCCGAGATATTTGAATTTTAACACCGAGTACCTACGTCATTGGTTTACATTTGAATATATAATATGATTTAAGCACTGAATCAGAAAAAATCAAATGGTACTTATGCGCGTTGACATTTTTATAATTATACTACCACCGGATCTGAATCTCGGCTACACACTGAGAACATACTACTAAGATACTCAGCGGGTTTGTCTTTTTTAAATCAATCATGATATTTACTTATAATATATTATAAATAACAAATAACAAAACAAAGTACATATACAAAATCTTAAATTAAAAAATCACAAAATAAAGATACATATAATTGAAAACAGCTTTTTTCAAGCATGTTCGTCTTCTTAATTCGTTATTTAAATTATTATGTCACAGACAGCCTATTGTAGAAACGTCTACATTGAAAATTAAAGAATTACTTATTTCATTGAGACGAGTTTTATGTACTGCTAATTTATTTCATGGCTCGTGTTTAAATCATAAACATCACATTTTTTTAAAATCTTGAAGTTCTTTTTAAAGTAAATATGTTGATAACTAATATTTATTACTCTGAATGTTTCTCTTAAGAAATCCCTTACTTTAATATAATAAATAGCTTTAATGGCTCTCTTTCGTAATGCGAAATTAAAATTACAACAGCTGACTTCAGCTAGTTCATTAGGTACCACGTCGATTTGATAATTATTTTTTATAAATATCTTACTAGCAGTTTTTTGAGTTATAATTCTTTAATATAACTCTAATCTAGCTACCTATATTACTATAATAACTATAACAGCTATATTTATAGAATTAACGCTTATGTTGACAAACTCAGAAACCACCAATCGGATCATGATAAAACGAATATGAGACCATGGAAAAAAAATCGATCGAAAAATAATCGAATCGATTAAAAAATCGTGAACGTCTTATCACAGTTTATATTTATTTATTATGAGAATTAGTACTTTTATTATTTATTATTACCAAACAACACGGCTTCACAATAGTAACGCACCTATAACCTATAAGCGACGGTTATCTCTTACCATTAGGGAAGCGGCGCGCTTATTCGGTATCTAATGCCATAACAAAAAGAGTAGGTAAGGCGCTGGTACCAATAAGTAAAAGCCTTGTTTGTCTTCCAATATCATAAAAAAATAAAAGCATCAGACTCACACACACAATCAAGACGCCAGTGACAAACAAACAAACGCTCCTACGAGATGTTTAGTAGGGAAGCAGTTGATCTATTACCTTCTGGGAGCCCGGGACCAACACACATATAATTTGCCTCTTGTTTGAAATTATACATAAATGTCATTGAAACTGCCTTTTTGATATTCGAGATACGTTTTGAAAAATATTATCTTACGGCCAATACTAAGTAATAACCTATCTAAGTTAAGATATGAGGCGATTTTAGATCAGCTGCCAAGTAACCGCTGTTATTTCGCAATAATTAACAAAAATATCTTAACAACAAAACTCTAGCAAGCCTAACTCTATCTGTAGATAGGTTATTGATATTGACTGTTAGTTGACGTTTTAATTATGCGGACAAACATGTTTTACTCACGTAAAGAAAACTTCTTAGATCTGCTTCGCAATCTAACCTTGTCGGTATTCCCATTCCGCCCCAAGTTATAGAGACGGTAAGCCCAGGAGTATTTGCATGTAAATCACAGTTGCTTCTGTCTGTATAACTTAACTTATATTAAACTAGATCCAATGCATAACTAACCGCATCTAGTTACAGTAACAGTTTCTATGAAAATTCCAATTTAAACCGCCGCAGAAAGTCATTTACATTCTTTAATAAAACATCGCGATTACAAAAACGTTTTACTTTATTTTTAAAGACATTGTATCGTCACTCAATACCGAATTGTGGAATCGAAACAATGGGGTTTCGTTTCTTTCATTTTTAATCTGGTTTCAACTTTCAAGCTTTTATTTAGAAAATCAATCTTTTAAATACATTTTGTTACTTTTGTTTTCAAAAAATACGTAGTTCTTACAAAACGGTCACCATGACTAAAATAAATGAGAATGGTTATAAATTTAAGCACAAATTAAAAATATACCATGGTGTGTAGTAAATTTATAAATATGTAAAATACATAAGTATAAAGATACGCAAAGTCCAGTATTTCATGGATAAAAAGTCTCTTTAAATTCTTCTTCATGAAATTAATTATCTTCATAAATGAATATATTCTTCGTGAATTAAATTTTCATGTAACAGAAACATACGTTTTTTGTTTATTTAGAACTAGTTACACGCAGCTTCACTTGCGTAACATGGCTTCTACTTCACCGATTTTAATAAAAACAAAGCCTATGTCACTCAGGGAAAATGTAGCATTCTAAAGATGAAAGAATTTTTCAAATCGGTCCAGCAGTTTCGGAGCCTATTCATTTCAAACAAACAAAAAATCAAACCTTTCCTCTTTATAATATTAGTATAGAAATACCATCCGATATAGTGACTTGAATGTATAAAAATAATGATATAATATAAGACATAGTTGACCGAATTTCGTCAAAAATGTACATTTATTCAAAGCAAGACTTTTTTTAAATGACAAGAAATAGTAAATGAAGTATTCGGAATAAAGTATTCATTTGCCAGTTTTGCTATATTTAAGTAGACCAAATTTCTAAAATATTAATGGTTTTGTAGTTATAAATAATAGTAAAAACATTTTTTGCAACTTACATTGTTTTGTTTTTTGAGCATCATTCAGAATCTAATAAGCCGTCTTACTAATTTTCACGATTTAAAAATTATCATTCATGTATAACACGTCTGACATTTCGTGTGCTACATAAAGTTACATTAGTCGGCATTATAAAAAAACATGAATGTGTCCTGTAATCGAAAGCGTCGAATTTATGTTTGTTAGATCGGCGCAGACCAAGCCGCAGGCAATCGCTAGTTAACACAAACAACAGTCACTATCTACAATACAAAATATCAAAATCAATTTCGAAAAGAAAATGAAACTCGCAAATTCGTGGTTTTATATTTGGCTAGTGCAATAGTCAGTGACAGGCTGTCGGGCTCGGGGCGGCGCCGGCTGTTGGAAAATCGAGTGTATTTTTGAAATGTATTGTGAATACAGTTGAAAGTTAAAGCTAGGATCTCGGAATTTCGTATTCGAAGATTATACCTACCATTTTTGTGGTTATTTAGTACCTACACATATACTATTTAATTTACGTGCCCTGTCTTTTCATTTTGGTATCAGATGATGGCAAAAAACACAGCATACTTTTATTTTTAAATTGGCTGACCTAATCTAACTTTAAGCGAAATAATTAGTTATGAATAATAACTGTATACAGATTACAGATATCTTTAAAAATACATTCGGATTTTCGAAGCTTGACGAATACAGCCGAAGCGAATAATTTAAAAAGTATTTGTGTACAAAGATCTCAAAAATGTTACATTTTATTCTATTCTATTCTATTCTATTATCTTACATTATCCCACAAAGATATTTTAATAATGATAATTGTACCTGTTTTATTTTTACATACTTGATTATTGTATTTATATTTATTTGTTCTTAGAATATCTATAATTGTTTTCTATACACGATGCCTTCGATTTTATTTTCACAGCTTCATTTTTTTGGAATAGTTGGAAGAAATTTCCGTAGTTAGAGATAAGCTCGCTTTTTTTTAAATTTTGACTTCTCCTGTATTTCGTAAATTTTTGCTTTTTGTGTGCAACAAAGTATTTAATAATAATAATATATTGGAGGGCAAACAAGCAGACGGATTTCTTGATGGTAAGAAATTCACGCCACCTAGAGACACCAAAGGTGGTAATGGTGCGTTGCCAACCTGAGGCCGGGATGTTAGGTCTCCAGCAAAAATATGTTTACCGGCTAAGTTACCCTACGAACAGGAATACGTCAACGGCAAGCATTGCAAGTTATGGGGGCAGGAATAGGTAAGGCGGTGGTGCCAATCCGGGCGAGTCGCTGCGAAACTCTACCACCTAGTAGGATGTCACGGTGTTAGTGGCGGTAAGCTTACGCTCGCCTTTTACGAGTTGCCTGGCAGGAAGGCAGATGGCCTATTTTGCAAAGAAGCCCGGACCGATTCGGGGTAAACGTCTATTTTAACATAATCAAGTTTGAATAAAAAAAATATCAATACTTTGAATAGAATCTCAGCATGGAGAAAGGCTATATTATAATATTCAGTATCAATAGCACTTTATTACATAGTGCTGTTAATTTGGCCGTACAATCATCATCTTGTCAATATTATACTTTTATTTCAATGACATGTAATGGCTATGATAACGGTTCATTCTTATGTTTAGGAGATATCACGAGGACATATAAACATGTCATCGCAAAATTATCGTGTTTCTGCTAAGAGAAAGGAAGAGTAGCAGATAATTTATGCAAAAGACAACTTGTTATTAGTTGTTGATTAATAACAAGCCTTTAGTCTATAATATATCCACAAATAAAATGTATATATCTTTGTTAGATTGGCATTATTAAAAGTCCCCCCGATTTTAGGTGTCGAAAGTCGAGGTCTTACAAACCTCAAGCAACGCCTAGTTTATTGAAGAAGGATACAAATCACCGGCATCAGTCGAGAAACCTCCGTCCCCACGGAACTAATCCACTTAGCAAGTATTATTACACATGGAACTTCCAAACTGTGGTCACGGTAAACTAAATGATTTTATAAGTTACGGAAGTTTCTCGCTTAATCATACTTTGTTACTACTGAGCTGATTTTGACAAAACATAGCTCGAATTACTTTTTAATGTCAACTAATTACTTACAGGTTTGTAATTATAAAACTTTTAAGTTTTAATTTACAATTAAACAGACATATTTTAGCTTTAAATGTCATTTTAAGCAATAACAAAATTATCGATAACATACAAATCCGTGAACATCACTATTTTTACTAGTAGTATTAAAAAATAGCAATGTAATTATTGATTTTACAAGTAGGTACTTTAAAGCATTTATTTCTCTTTATTGTCTCAGTTATAAATAACCAGGCACCTAGAGAAAGTTAAGTTATATCTAAAACCTTATCTTCGAAACACTTATAATCCTTAATCAAAGATTATTATATAGAAGATATAGACACACACACAAACACAGACACGCACACACATACCTACACGTCAACCTTATAACACCCTTTGTTTTCCGTCGGGACAAATAAAAGGAAGAGTTTCTCTATTCTTTCTTGTTTTGGCTTGTGTCATCGCTCTGTATAGCAGATGTGTATGTATGTATGTAGGATTACTGCCTGGCGTCCTGCGACAAGTCACAGTTCTATCATATTTTTTTAAGATAATTAACAACTTCTTAAACAAGAAATAATGAAAAACAGACACTAAAGTAATTAGAAGCGAAAACATTTTCTTTCCTTTTCCTTAGAATAGGTTGAAGTCGGATATATCAGTAATCTTAGTTTGGGACTTGAAACCGTACACATTGTCTTAATATGAACAGTGTCCATTAATCTTAGGGCAGTCAGGAAACGGACAAATCACCCCCATTCGTCAAGAAACCCCTGGCTTTAGACAACTAATCCACTTATCAAGTTATATTTAACTGAGGGAATTTCGCAGTTTTGTGGTCGGATAAAGCTACAGGGTTTGCACGTAAGCGTTTCTAGTCAAAGCTCTGACAAAAATTTCTAGATATTCAAATGGATAGTTTATATAGTACGTCTTTATAGCGTATCTTTACGCCCGTATCCCCGAAGAGGTAGGCGGACACAACTAGGACAACCAGGATTAGCCGAAGACACTAAGCTCCACAATGATAGGTGGCAAGCCTATCGCCAACCGGGCACATATCCAATCCCGGACAAAGTTACTTCATTAGAAAATTGAAAATACAATTTTTCTAGTTTTTAAGTTGCCCGACCCGGGAATGCAACCCGGGACCTCATGAAATCAAGTCCGACGCCGGACCGCTACACCACCGAGGCGATAATCGTCATAGTGGGAACAGGAAAAAGTAATTACAAACAAAACAAGTTAGTTTTGCTTGTTTGGATCTCCATTATATATTATATACAAAATGTTTTCAGAATAAACCTCCACTTTAAGTTTATTAATTTAGTCGAGTCTTAGAAGGCAGTGATACAGGGCTGTCATCTAAACCGCGAGATTAGCAATAAATTTTGCATTAAAAAATATAACAAATAAATATTAATTTGATTTCGTTACTTCACAGTAAAAAAACTACATTATCAAAAAGTTACGAAGACTAGTGTTTTATCAACTGCAGTAACAAAAGAGTTATCCGAGCAAAATCACAGTAACTTGAAAATTAAATAAATGACAAACGATCAGAGAACGTATTTAAACAGCTATTCTTTGACATAAAGGAAACATTTTTTTACAACATACAGCTTAGTTTAAACCCTACTTCAATACATTGGAAAGGACGAAGGTTTTAAGATAGAAAGAAATAAAAAAAGTAACAAAAAAAGAAAATCGTTATCTATACATATTATACCCAATAAAACCTACCACCGACTCGGAACGAGAACGGAAGTAGGTAATAAAAAAAGAAGCTTACCTTTTCCATTAAAAATATTCGTTGGCTTCCTATGAATACATATTTTGATGATGATATTTTAGCCCTAATTAACTTTAGTTTCGTCAAATTGTAGAATTTAATTTCCTGTCGAGGTCCGCAATAACTCTTTCTTGAAAATCTTCAAAAAGTGGTTGAAAGAATATTATTTAAGACTTAAACAATAGTTTTTCTCAATTAAGTTTTGTATAGATGTAATTTTTATGTCCATTGTTTTATAGGTTGCTATTTTGTTTATATTATTTGGATTACATTTAAATATTGCACATGTTGCCTTCCCTTGTTTGATCACAGATTCTTATTTTAAGGTTAGCTGGAAGAAACTTAAGCGCTTAGAGATAAGCCCAACTTTTTTGCATTTCTAGTTATTTATTTTTTTTGAAAATCGTATAAAATAAAAAAAAATAGACAAATCGTGTTAACTTTTATAATTCACAGATCTCCCGTTATCTGGATTGTCCTGCATGTTCCTACTAGAAGAGTGGATAAAATTTCGTAGGTACATTCTCTTCACGGCGCAGAAGTCTTCAATTCTCCCTTTAGCTTAGCCAGCAGTCACTGATCGTTCACAATGTGGAGCTCAGGCTGAGGAGAACATCTCCAATCTCTATGTTTGTGCTTCCCGTGGCCATATATAGCATATTAATTGACCGCACAACATGCGTCTAGTTTTTCATAATTTGACAACCCTAAATGAATGAGTGAGTAAAATTAATTATAGTTTGACGAGTTTACGTCGCGGAGGCGGCGGCGGCGGCGCGGGTGTCGCCTGAAATTTATTGATACAACTGCGACTCTAGTGTGTGCCAATCATTCGGTACTGACAACGCTAATTTAAATGTGATTACATAGCTTGTGGCATAGGGATGCGACGATTTCATAGCTGAATCAATCAATTCAAAATATTTTAATTTCACGACAACGTTACTTAGGCTCTTTTGACGCGTCTATATAATATAAAAACCTTGTTATTTAGATAACTGTATAATTCAACTACAACAATGTTTCAAATTAAAACACCATAATTATACCTAGACCATTGTAAACCGAGGTAAGTGCGAGTCGAACTCCTCCAGTGTGGGTTCCGTAGCAGCGAG
>NJDD01000761.1:100933-147670 GCA_002245505.1 Calephelis nemesis
ACCATAATTATACCTAGACCATTGTAAACCGAGGTACGTGGGAGTCGAACTCCTCCAGTGTGGGTTCCGTAGCAGCGAGTACCACAATATAAAGTTGTTGTAGTTCGTTGTGACTTTGATTCATATTTTAAAAACGGCGTATTTTTTAGATAACGTCTGCTCTCAAGTATTTGCTTACTCGGGTAAGCGCAGTTGAGAACCTGCCCCCCGTGCGCTCCAAACCCGCTTCTGATCAACCAATGCCTCGCGAGGATTAAAATTGTTATTTACTTAGGGGCACCTATTATAGATTTATTATAAGAGATTAATGGTTCAGACTTTATTCATAAGGAATCAGTAATAACTTTATTCACATACACCATACAAATGTTACTTGTGTGCATCAACATTTTTATAAAATACCACCGGATCGAAATCGCGGCTACACACTGAGAAGATTCGACGAAAGAAACTCAGCGGGCTTATCTTTTTCATAAAAAATAATAGTAACATTATAAACTAGATAAAAGAAATACAAATAACACTAATTTTACCTCAAATAAAAAGTGAAACAAATTACATTACAATTAATTGCAATACGAGATCGAAATCTCTATCCACATGCATGTTCGTCTTCCAAATACTCTGAGACCTTATAGCCTGTCTTACATAATTTTGCTTTCACACATTTTTAAACTTATTTGAAGATAGATCTCTAATGTGTATAAAATGATCCAAAAAGAATGTTCTAACTTTATTGAGGCGAGTTATGTATACTGCTTTACTATTTTTATTACTCGTATTTTCATCGTGATCATCACATTTTTTTAACATACATTAGATTCTTATAAATGTATTTATTAAAATACTTATTTCTTACACTCGCACTTAGAGGATTCGATCCCGGTCGATTTTTCTAATACCGGGATTTCGGGATTATCTACAGCTAATCTCGGGATCCCGGGATAATCCCGGGATTGTATTGGTGAATTGTACTTTCTAGAAAGTGGTAAGAAAAAGACAGTTAAACAATATCAAATTAAACATTTTTTTAATCTTTAGTTAAATCTTTAAAAAACAAAACAAATTATACTTCTTCTGATAAACTGACTCGACTAACACTACAGACCTACCTAGTTTATTTATTTTTTGCTATAAACTCAAAAAAATCAACTTCTTCAGAAACTTGTTCAGAAATACTATAAAAAAGATTATATGCTAAGGAGAACAATGTCTATAGGTACTCCTATTTTAAATTAAATAGACCACACTGACGAAACATCTTCATCTTTTTAATGTTTGACATAAAAACTTTTTTTGAATAATGACATTGTTTTCTTCTTAAATTTTAACTGAAATGAAAAGAACTTGATAAAAGAACATTTAAGTATATACAAAACATAAACCTATTGCTAAAGAGGATTTATATTCCTTGGTATAAACATAACCTCTTAAAGCTACAGAAAATAACGTTCGTTATTTTTCATCTATATTCACTCAGACACATTAATGATTTTAATTTTTTTTAAATCATTGATTATCACCAATTAACACAACAACAAATAGCAAATACAAATGAAATCAGCAGTCTATGTACAACAAGGCCGTCAAAACGTTAACTCAAAGTAAGGACGTTTCGTTTTACGTACATTTCTATTCACATTTCATAAAACTATTAATCCCGAAAATCCCGGGATTTTTGAAACTTAATCCCGAAAATTTTGGGACTAAAATGTGACCGGGATCCCGGAATCCCGGGATTCGGGATCCCAGGATCGAATCCTCTACTCTCACTACACTCCACACGTATGGATTTGATAAAAAAATCGTTTTCGAGTTTCAGTTCTGGTATCCCAAAAGCATATTTTTCTTCTTTTACTTTTGTATGAAAATCTTTATGCGGTTTACAGAATATATCTGCTTACAAAGTTTCAATGTAATAGTGAATATTGTTTTGGAAAAAAGTAGCTGTGACATACGGACTGACAGAGAGGCAAGACCAATCTATAAGGTTTCCGTTTTTTTCTATTTGGCTACGGACCCCATCCAAAAAGTAACCCACCATTACATACTGTAACTAACACTATATTTATGAGCATAATAAATGCAAAATCTCTGGGCGTAAACAAACTCTGATGAGCTATAAATATTCAACGACCATCCCATTTTATTCGGAAACCATTAAATAGACTTTGATTATTATTTAGATGGGGAATCGGGAGATCTTGGTTCCTTTTAACCAACTTTATAAAATTAAGTGTTATGAAACTTTATATATCTTCACGCCAAGTCCCTTACAGGATAGGCAAAATGTATTAAGTGCCAAACGTCACGATCCTTACAAATCTGCCTTTCTTCCTCCACATTCATTACCTTTTTCATACAATTTGAAGATGCTAGACATCACCCTCGGATAAAACGCGAGCGATTTGATCGAGGAGTTTTAGTTAAATGCTTCTTATTACTATCCTTAATCAACTTTTAAATTATTATAGTTAAAATGACAAAACCAAATTTTTTTAAGTAGTAGTCTTTAAACCAGTCTTGAATGTTTAATCCTCGATGGAAAAGAAGGATGTTATGAATATGACGCGTCCGTGTGTTGTGTCACTTTTAGTCTGAAGACCTGTGTGCTTGTTCGCTGACCTATCACGTAAATAAGAAAAAGAAAACAAGAAGTTTTTGTTAATATCAATGTCTCTTAGAACGATTCAAGACGAATTAAAGGAAAAATCGCCTAAGGTGATGTTTGCATGAGTTTGGAGGGCAAAGTAGCCGGTAAACTTACTTTTGCTCGAGGCCTAACATCCCGGTCACAGGTTGGCAACGCACCATTACTGCCTTTGATGTCTCTAGGCGGCGTGAATTTCTTACCATCAGGAAATCCGTCTGCTTGTTTGCCTTCGAATATCATTAAAAAAAACATATATTATCAAGCTAAGTCCCTTGCGGGGTAGATAGAGAGCATCGACGGCCAAATGTCACAATCCTTGCACATCTTTACGCATTACCTTTTCATATAAACTGAGACGCTTGACACTACCCTCGGATAATACTCGAGCGATTTCGATATGGAAAGTCAACATAGGTCTCTTCGGGTACCTGCTACCATTTCCATTGTAAGTCTGTTTTGTCAATTTTTCTACTACTTCTTTCCACATGACCGAAATTTTTCATTTTTACATAAACGTTTTCTTTCAATCTCGTTTTCTCTCTAATCTCACTGTTGCGAATGCGATCGGCCGTACTATAATGATCTCTAACTATAGTACAATTTATTACTTTAATTCAGTGTACAAGATTGCACTAAGTTAGAAGATTCACCCCTTCTAGAAAATTCAAACTTTATCAGAATGCTTCCTAATTATTTAAACACTTTAAATTTCTTTATTTTTCAACTTATATTATGGCCGACAAATTCAACAGTTGACGCAAAATTTCCGGGAAAATTGCATTACTTAAAATTCAAAAAGTTTGTAAATTTCCCAATGTTTTACGGAACAGGGGAGATATTAAGTGAAGTTTTCGCTTCACCAAAAATTAATTTATTTCTCTAAGTTGCTTAAATAGAAAACACTAAAATAAGTACAATAACTTGCTCAGATTGATACCATCGACCGTGCTTTTTCCTGCCGCCATAACTTCAGTGCTTGACATAGTAGGGTAATCAATAGAGTAGTACTCGTAAATGGTCACCTTACTTACGCAAGAAGATCAAGCAAGCAAGCAGTATAATACTGTTTAACTAAACATTGTTATCATCTTCCATGTTTATATAGTAATGTGCATATACAGTTGTGCGAAGTGTAATTTACATCATGAGGAAATCCGTCTGCTTATTGGTTTTCACATAAGAGGAAGGATCTACCTCTTCTTATAAGTGCTAAGAACAAGAAGTTCATCAGAGTCCTATATATATTTGGTCTGTGTTCATCACTTTTATTTAGTCCATTTTTGTCTACTAATATAGTAAGACGAAGTGGTAGGTTTCATTTAACTTGGTTTTCGTCTCTGTGGTCTTTGGTCTAACGTCGGACATGACTCCTGAAGGTCCAGGGTTCGATCCTCGAGTTCGGCAACAAAAAAAAAGAAAATATGTATTTTCGATTTTCTATTAAAAATAACGGTGCCCGGGATTGAATATATGCCCGGTTAGTGATAGGCTTGCCACCTATAACAGTGTGGGACTAAGTGTCTTCGGCTAGTCGTTGGTGCCCTGGTTGTGCCTCTGCCTACCTCTTCGGGGATATGAGATTAAAGATAATTTTTTTTGTCTAATTTATGAAATACTAGCTGTTGCCCGCGGCGTTGCCCGCGTGATTAATGGTCCCACAGGAACATATATTTTTCAGGATAAAACTTATCCTATGTGTTAATCCTGGTTACCCTCTATGTGTTTGCGAAATTTCATGAAAATCAGTTCAGCAGATTTTTCATGAAGGAGTAACAAACAAACATACAAACTTTCACATTTATAATATTAATAGAATATGTATAAATTAAAAAAAACATAGCGTTATAACCTGTTGCTGTACATCGTCTATATGTATATACTTCTGATTCCATAAAAAACTAAGTAGGTAAGTAAAAACCCACTGCAGCTCGTTATCTTAGATGCTACAGCAGTGTCGCTCGTGAATTAGGCCACGATACGTTTCCTTCAAGACTCGCAGAGCTCGTGAGCTGCGGTCCTCTACTATATTTAATTAATCCTCTCTCGTCGCGAAAATTTGTTGAGGGGCTTAAAACTCAATGAAACAACTTTTTGTGGCCCATATTAAAGAGGCAGCGGTTAAAGAGGTAGCGGTGTTTATTAAATTTATTCTGGTATCTATTTAATTATTTCTATGTACGTAGGTCACACTATAAGTTTAGTGTAACTTAAAAAAACAACATGTTCTGACCAAAATATTATGTTTATTACTTTTCAAAATAATCTTCTTTACATTTTAACATAATATAACAAATACATGCAGTATACATTTTTATGAACTTTTTCATAATTATTGTACTTAACGTGGTATCTATGACATATTAATCGAATAAAATAATGCTAAGTAAACATTAGGTTTTGCTGGAAAAATTCTCTTAAGATAATTAAGCGTAGTAAAACTACCGACACCACCTTTTTCATTAGGTACCACGTCGAGATATTATTCTTTTTTCGAAGGATAGCATATGACTGCCAAATAATCCCACATAAATTTTATCAACATCCTGCTAATAGTTCACGTCAGTAGTGGTATCAGTAGGGAACTTTTTTGATGATGTCGTCAACATTAAACGAAAATATATGCATTATCAAGTATAACTTTAAAACCACTATTTGGATCATGATGAATAGAATACGATATCACCTCGAAATCATAAACTATGGTTCTAAAATCAAAACATTAAAATCGATTGACTATTGGCCGAGTACCTAATCAAAAACAAACAAACAAACAAACAAAAAATGCAAACAGTCGAATTGAGAGTCCAATTTTTGGAAGCGGTTAAAAAAAGCATATAAAATCTTTGTTTTATATGTATGAATATGTTTGATTTGTACATGAGAAGTAGCTAAATTTAATTAAATTAAGAATATAATAGGGAGGATCGCTAAAAGTTTATGATAAAGACCATGCTTTCGCAAAGCATTGATCAGTACAGGTAGAGAAACTTGGTGTTTGCTGAACGTCTTTGAGCTTATCGCGTTTTCATTTAGTTTGCAGTTTGCTACGTTTTCTGTTTGACAACGGAAGTTTTCATCTTAATCCTAACTTCTCGTTAGCCTCCGGGGTCCGACAGTTTGTCAACGACTAGCTAGTACTGAGCTCTGAACTAATAATTTCACACTGTACTAGCTTAAGCTCGTGGCTGTGCCCGCGCAGCAATTAGCTCATGATGATGTCTCTACAATAATAATGTTTTCAAGTGCAACAGTAGTCGTAGTTTCCTCGGGTTATTTATAATAGTCCATCTGCCTCTCTGTCTCGTAAAAGGCGAACATAAGTTAAATGGATCTTTGCCAGCAAGACAGATGACAGAGTGCTGTTCTGAGCAACTTGCTCTGTAAGGATTCATCGCCTTACCTATTTCTGCCACCATAATAACAGTATCGTGTAAGGTAGCTGGTAGACAGCGACGCAGCTATAACATCTTTGGTGTCTTTAGACCGGTTAAACTTCACAATCAGGAGAATCGTGTGTGTTCGCTGTCTTACGCCATTACAAATGGACATGGTCAGATGTCACCTCAATGTCAATACTTTTTCTCAATGAAATGTTCTTAAATAACATAAAATAGAAAACTAGGTTGTGCTACAGCGGAACTTTAGAGTCTAAAGTTTAGACCTTTTCCAGGTTGCGTCGGTTTCACGCACCGTGTATACCTGGCTTAAAATACGGCCAAGACGGTTTTATAGGCTTATCACTATAATCTGTTGTAAGAAGGACAACAGAAACAGAAAACACAAGAAAGAAAACTTAAAACTCGTTTTACTTCATTGTTCTATCTAAACATTTTTATTTGTTGATCTAATTTCGGACTTTTACAGTACAGTGCATGGCAGCAACTCTGATCCGGTTTCAATAGACCAAGTACTATCCGGTAGTAGTTTTATATTATTGTCAATTCTGTGTTGTTGTTGTAATTTATATCAAGTTTGGTAAATAATTCAGATAAAATATTCGAAAAAACGTTCTCAAACCATATATTCCAGCCCTGATCTTCATCACACAAAATTAATTAGGTTGTTATAAAGTATATCGCACATAGCAGTGGAAATAATGAAGTTGGGTTTGATATTTATTTCGCCACATTATGTTAATTAAAATCTTTTGAATAAAGCTACCAATGAAAGCTGGAGGCTTGTTTATGAAAATCAAGACACGCGGCAGATCGTCAAGCCAAGTTCAAAGAGAAGCAGCGCTGTGTTGGACTCCTCTAACTCCCTTCACAATTCGTAACTATGTGATCTATGGATATAAAATTTAAATTATTTATTAAAACCTCTCAACTAAAACAAAAACACTAACAAATTCGCGTATTATGACTGATTGACTCTCTATTATAATGACTCGAAGTTCCAAACATAGTATTTTACTGTATAGTAGAACACTTGATAGTTAGCATCACAATTTTAAGCAAAAAATCTAAATACTTACTAAAATTATTGATCATCAGTATGAATAAAATAAATGCAAAGCTAGGGTTACCTTATCTTCCTTAAAAATATCGTGTTCTCTTAAATTAGTTAATCTGTATAACATATCATAATTTACAAAAAGAAGAAATAAACAAAATCGGTTTCACGTTAAGTAATTATAAACAAAATTTCATGTTGGTATTGATTAACTCTCCCCTAAAGTAAACAGAAAAAAAAATCAATACAATTCGTTTATTTGCCTATTAGAAAAAACTAGAGATTGTTTATAAGAATAACCCAAACTACCAACCAAATTTTGTCACGATTGGTTCAGTAGATTCCTCGTTAAACCTAGCAACCCACATAAGTCTCAACCCTTTAGTCGAGAGAGTTGACAAAGTCGCGTAGGTATACATAAAATATTTAGTTGTACTTGGCTATTATTACCGTTTATGTTTTTGATGAAATTTAAATTTATGCAATCTTATAAAGTTTGGGGTGTGAAATAAGCTTAAGTTAATTATTTTAGAATTCATTAAGTATAATATGAATATTTTCACAATAAATGAATTTAGAAGTAATTTGATAACACTAAACTGAAAGTTACAAAGACCGGTGCCGAAGCTTTTTAAAGAGGTAAAAAGTGAAAAAAATGTCGGAAAGTGGGAGTAGGTGAGTTTTCAAGAGTAAAAAACGGTTCATCTCAAGTTTGGACAACATTACAATTCCTATTGAATAAAGTAAAATGGCGAATGCAGGTAAAGAAAAAACGTTCATACTTACATTTTTACATAACCTCAAAGGTTATAAAATAAGTTAAAGAAACAAGTTTTTATTTTTGTCTGTTAGAACAAACCCTTTTACTTTACGAAATTTTACTTCCTGGCCTAAGATCGTCCGAAATCGGTTTTTCCATTTATTTTAGTTTTTTTTTACTTTTCCAATGGATTTCGCCCTACCGTTTATTTTTTGTTAAAAAATTATCAACCCCAACAATAAAATTTTTAAAGCTGTTATTTTGTCGATAAAAAAAACTTGTGCGAAAGAGTTTGTCGATTTTATCTTTTTAAGCGCTTAACCGATTTTGCAAAATTTCTTAAAGTATATTCCATCAAAAAAATTATCTTCAACAACTGCCGATGTGATCGCGTTACGTAAAAAAACATTTTTGAAGTAAATTTTTTAAGTAGATTAGAAATATGTATACTTGTATTTTGTTAACATTGTGTAAAACTTTCTTCCCCCTAAGTTTCAGATCAAAAATCAAACTAATAAAGTCCCTTGCAGCGAATAAATGAACCTTAACGTTGGGGACGTCTCTACGAAAGTCTTAAAAGCCTGAAAACTTTGTTAGGCGCTTAAAATGTACTGTAAGATTCCTTTTAAATCTGAAGCAGGTAATTTGTAGGCGGACGACACAATGAGCTCTGTAGCTTGTACGAGACATACAGACTCGTAGAACTTTCGTGGGTCTACGAAAAATGGTGCTAACTCGAATTCAATTGATATTTATTTCTCAAGTACAGCTTACATATTTTCTAACAACTCCTCATAATATTACAAATGCGAATGTAAGTTTTTTTGTTATTTTTTCAAGCGAAAAATATGACACAAATCATAACGAAACACACACATTCTCAACAATACACATATTATCGGGAGTATTTGAAGTAACACAGGATACTATTAAATGACTTAAACACGAGCGAAGCCGCGGGTTAAAGCTAGTATATACATGTTTTTTCATTTTACTAAATAATGGTATCTAAAGTATCTATATTAAAATCTTGTAATAATTAGTAAAACAAATTAACTACAAAGTATGTAATCACAGTGTGCATACACAGTGTGAGGGTCAGAAAATTGTATTAATAATTATAAGTAGGTTTCTGCTTGATAAATATTTTAATTTTAGATATTTCACAAAAAGCAAGTTACAATAAAACCTGTATAATCATATATTTGAAAGTTTTCGGTGAACATATGATTTGTTAATTTGGGGAGTCATCAAACGTAATTTATAAAAATAGATCAAGTAAGTAAGGGCGTTCAAAATTATAGATGCCCGAAAGCAGAAAGACTCACTTATACGCTGGAGTTATTCAAGGAAATTTTCTATCAGTTAGTAAAACGTAAGTATTTGCCAGTTTCAGAAACATGACATTGGATTGTTACAGACAAAAAATAAGCAAGTTCAAACTGTGGAGTTTGTCTCTGGGTGATCAGATCTTCAGATCAGATTCAGATCATTATCTTCTTATTCTTATTGTGATATATTTTAATATGAATGTTTTTCAGTAAGTACACCCATAACTTCCGAACGGCTAGACTGGTTTGGTTAATTTTGGTTTTGAATTAATTTTAAAAGTCAATTTTAATTAATTTATTTTTTTTTAATTTATTTATGAGCTTTGTCGCTTTGCGACCATATCGCTTAAGTCTAAGGAAGGTTTCAAAGACAGCAGAAAATGAAAAAACTACGAGGAAACTAAGACGAATAACATTTTAATTTTTCCCATACAAACCTAACGGGTAAAACGAAGTTTACCTGAATAGCTAGTTTATTATAAATATGTGTTCAGAAAATGTTAAGTATAAATTCTAGTGTAAACTTTTAATTTACATAATCATGTAAATAAAGTTTTGACTAACTTGTCATAAATGTAGAAATTCCGGAGAGCCGTGTGTCCTTGAGCCAACAATGCGGTCTGTTAGCTAATGAATACAGTCTGTGTTCACTGTTCAGAAATTGGCACCCAGTATACACGTACTGTAGATACATACATAATATACTAAATAGGGAATGTTGCATATGCGCAAATGAGAACGTTTTGGTTTTAAATTTGATCAATGTAACTTCCTAAGAGCAGCGTGTTACACTGCAACGTTAAATCAAGCCCGATGGTTAGTGGAAATGTAAAAATACAATATCTTTTGTTCTTTTTCTTTCTACTCCATAAAATATAGACTGTTGCTTCAGTGATCATTTCTGGCAGAGACCTTGATCAAACTGGCCAAAACCGCGTTAAATCCATCCGCGCGGACAGACGCATAAACCGACTTACCGAGCGGAGAACCGCTACGAATCCGCTCCGCGCGAAGCGGCGATGAACGGTTCCATGTGTTAACCGCCTAACAAGAAAGACAGAGAGAATCGAATGCCAAATGTCACATTCATTGTAAAACTGCCTAGGTTCGCATTCGCATTCATTACGCTTTTCATACAAACATGGTTTTGAAGACTTAAAAGACTTTCTTAGGTGTCCGAAACCAAAATAGGGATTATAACAAGGAATATAACAACTAATTCTATGATTTATTTACATATTCATATAATGATTATTAATAAGTTAAAATTAAGGTACCAGTTGCAGTAACAAAACTTAAATTACGCAAAACCATTTAGGTACAGAGAGTTGAAGCAATCAATCAACAGTTGATCAAAAGACATTAGCCAACAACTTGGGAACATTAATTACTTAGATAAATGACTGATCGGATAATCTATCTATAAATTGTTGTAGTTGTAATGAATAATAATTGTAAGCTGACAATATTTTTATAAGATTGGAAAGAAAACAAGCAGACGTGTCTCCTAATAGCCCGCAATATATACCTATCACCTATAGACATACCTTTGACGCACGAACCCTCATAATAACTTAATAACACACACACATACACACACACACACACACACACACACAGACATACGCGCAGGTGCACGCACACGCACACACACTCACCCACACACACAGGAGAGTCTTTTTTACATAATTTTATTATTAAAGCAAAAAATTACAATACAAAGGAGAAGTAAAAATGCACAAAAGGCGAGCTTGTCTCTAACTATAGTAATTAACACAAACATATATATAACACACCATAAACATCGTTGTTTCGGTTGGCTTGTGTGTTGTATAGGAAATGTTATAACAAAATCATTATTCGAAAATTGGTTCGACAAACAAAATCAAACTTCATTACATGTAAAGTACGCACTTCGTTTAGAAATAAGTGTTGTTGTACTCTAGGCATGTCGACTTAAAATCGAATAATCGAAAAATCTATTATTTAGAGTAATATAATCGATTTTTCAGATCGATTTTGAACCCTGCATCGATTCAATGAATCGATTCATAAACCTCCCGAATAGGACTGATCCGAAATATTATTTTCGACGAATTATTTTCGAACAACAACGCGCTTTGTTTACTATTTTGTGACATTTGACAGCTTGTAGCACAGACTAAATATATGCAAGTTTCATATTCTGCATTCGTATTAGTCCCAGAAAATAAATACAATACACATGTATTCGTGTACATTCTAGGTTTTAACAGTCAATTAAAAATTATTGTTTTGCTTTTTGAGTGCCAAAATGATAAAAAACAAAAATTATTAACATAAGAAAAATTATTTAATCAAAGACAAAGAGCATTTCGTTGTGACGTAATCAACCGGATACACATAACGACACTGATAACATTTGAAAGTAACTCGATCCTCGTACACGATTCGTATTTGCTCGGGAGTACCGATTTTAATCGAATTCGACTCAGAATCGAATACGAATCAGAAACAAACTCGAGATCGGATCAATTTCGGGAGTAAGCCCCCTGGTTTCGATTCCCACCTCTACTTATTCTTTTGAGGGAATATAGGCGTGATATTATGTTTATTAATTTAATAATATTTCTATTCAATTACTTGTATTTGCAGTAAATGGTCATCAATAATGTCCTATATCTTTATTAGGCAAATAGTCATGTTTGAAATTGGCTCGATTAATCGAAAATCGATCTTTTAATGCTCGATATAAACAAGAATCGATTCTAGTACGACCGATTTTAATCGAATCGGCAATCGATATTTTTTTTAAATAAATCGACATGCCTATTGTACTCCCGAAAACGAGAAGACATACACAGCGATATCGACAGGGACCCGTTCCGTAAAACGACAGTATCTTATCTGTCGGGCCGGTTGTTCGCAGACAACATAATACATACATTACAAATGACTTGAACTAATTTCCAATGCTCTCTGTTCGGGATGTATATAACTTTATTACCATCAAAATGGAGCCTAATGTATTTAGCTTAATTGCGTATAGATGTGACGAACCCATCGCCCCACATTATTTTTTATTACTGAGTTTTTCCATCACTTACACTGGTACTAGAGCCTTCAAGGATTGTCTTTTTTATTAACATATAGCCATCACAGCACTAATGGTCGCCGTTGTCGTGATTTAGTTCTGAGACGCCATAAATGTTACTGGTGTGTATGCCACGTGCGCAACTGTTTTTGTGTCGCACAAGTGATTACCTATATACCTAAGTGTTTAATTTTTTTATGACAGTAGAAGGTAAACAAGCAGACGGATTTCCTGATGGTAAGAAATTCATGCCGCCTAGACAGCAAAGGTGGTAATAGAGCGTTGCCAACCTGAGGCCGGGTTGTTAGGCCTCGAGCAAAAGTAAGTTTATCGGCTACCTTGCCCTCGGAACCGAAACACGTCAAGACAAGAATTGACGTTATGGCGGCAGTAATAGACAAGGCGGTAGCAATCAGGGCAAGTCGCTGTGCAACTTTACCAACTAGTATGATGTCACGGTATTAGTGACGGTAAGCCTATGCCCGCCTTTTACGAGCTGCCTGGCAAGAAGGCGATAATAATTGTCCTTTCGATATGCGAAACCCTAAATGCGTATAAATGACATCAAGGAAATGAAATAAACGTACCTACTAGCTAAATTTCTTCACAATCGCTTCAATCAAATATCCGTAAATCTTGGTCGGGATGCAGACAGAACAACAATCAAATATTTAAAAAATCTTCTGCCTATTTTTAGGTGTCACATATTTTTTTAAGTGACATCTACAAAATTCACTCTTCTACAATTTTATTATCTTTGTAGTAGGCAAATTACGTTTCATGTTGTTTCTCCGCGATGGATTAATAAACTACTGAATCGATTTAAATCAAATAGTTAAAAACTGTTTACAATTTGACCTAACTTGAAGGATAAGACAGCTTACATCTCAATTTATCGCGGGCGAAGTTAGCCGCGGGTTAAACAGATAGTAAGCATATATAGATAAGGTACACAACCACCTTGGTAAAAACCAACAGCTTTGGTATTATTTTTGATTTGTATTTCTTACGATCAGGAATTATAAATAATGCTGGTTTGCCTTCAAACAATATAAGTATATCCACACAGCTACACAACTATAGATCATACACAAAAACCGAAGACTCTAAAATTTTATCAAAGTCCACTTAAGACAAAACTTAAAGCAAGGAGACGATCGGTAATCAATATTCAGTCTACATTATGTGCGCTGAGGACCCTCGAAATTAAGAGCTGCTGAACCATCAAAAACCAGCTTTGAACAACGCCTCCAAATTGCAAAAACTTGGTTATCTTTTCTACTTCCTTGAAGGAAGGAAGTATCGATACTGCTAATAAGTTTTAATATAAACAACTAGCTGTTGCCTGCGGCTTCGTCCGCGTTTTTACAGGACCTCGTTGTGTGATCGAGATTAAAAGTAGGTTGCATGTTATCCAGATCTCAATCTATCAGTGTTCTAAATTTCAAAAAAACCGTTCAGCCATTCGAGCGTGACACTCACAAACTTTGTGAGTGTGTAGAGCGTTAGTAGAACTTTTTTGACGACATTTTTATTAAAAAAAGAATATAACTCGACTGCAATTTACATAACGGGACGGCATTGGCAAGCAGCAACATTTGGCAGAAGGCACTCTTGGGAGATAAGCTTGTCGATTCTCCGTCTGATTCGTCGTCGTGAAGTAGACATATTAGGTACATAGGCATCAGTGTATTGCTGTTTCATATATATATATGATTTCTTTGTTTAACCGACGTTTAAATAAGGAGGTTATAAAATATTGTAGATAAGATTTTTTTATGCATGTTAAATTCTCCGTCATTTATGAACCGATTTTAAAAATGTTTTTTTTTTTCTTTAAAAGGGCTTACTTTCGAGGTAGTCCCAATGTCACCAAGTCTGAATCCGATAATTGAATGGTACCTATTAGTAGATTAAATTGTTGCAACTTAGCCGTAGAAATTATTTAAACTCATTTCAGAATTTAAGGTTTAAAGGTGCAAAAATGTTACAAACTTTACACACATACATATCTTCACGGCAATTTCCTTACCAAATCCCAGGTTTGTGGGTACCTACAAACCTGTTTGGCTTCTTTCACATGCATTACCCTTTTCATACAAACACGCCGGTTTCGAAGACTCTTGACACCATCACAGTTCAAAATAAAGTATCTTCACTCCCATTCCATCCATAATTAACTGGCTCATACATACATATCTTCTCACCAAATCCCTTACATGGTGAGCAGAGAGTATCGAGTGCCATACCTCTTGATCCTGACAAACTTGTCTGGCTTCTTTCACATTAATTACCCTTTTCAAACAAACACGCCGGTTTCGGAGACTCTTGACACCACCCCCGGATGATATCCGAGCGATCTGATCGTGGAATGTCAACCTAATTTACTGGCTCAACAATCAATAATATATTCAACAATTTCGCAATGATGGGAATAATAAACGCAAAACCTCTGGATGTAAACAAACTTTGGTGAGTTATAAATATTAAAAAGGCTAATTAATTTTAACCTTAGACAGATTATATTCAGACGCAGAATTATACGCAGGTGACCGGAATTTTTCGTGTTCTGATTTAGAGGGAAAATTTACTTAAGCATGAAGCTAAACATCCAAGTCTTCAGTTGGTAACACATCGTCTTCCTTGTGTTGTTCTGAGTCTACTGTTTAGACTATACCACCTGTCAGGCAGCTCGTAAAAGGCGAGCACTTTTTAAATAGATCATTACCAACTAGACCACTGATGGCAAAGCGCTGTGCAGTAACTTTCCATGGTAAGAATCCACCGCTTTTTCTATTCCTGCCGCCATAATGAGAGTACCATGTTTCGGTCCGGAAAGTAGGAAAGCCAGTAGACTTGAACATACATACAATATCTTCACGTCAAGTCCCTTACGGGTAGGCAGAGAGTAGGCTTGCACAGTATGGGTAACATCTCGGCCACGAGACTACGGTACACCTAAACATCTATGGTGTCTATACTCTAAAGACCACGATTGTCTCTTACCTTTAGAAGAATCGTATGCATTCTCTACCTTATACCAAAACAAAAGTGACCTATACCCTCTTGCTCGGTGAAATTTAACAAAAAAAAACTCATTTTTATGTCAGTTACATTCTTACAAATAGCAATTTTTCCTTCTCTTTTAACTTTCAGTAATGTTAAAAGGCAAGACTGATTGACAACTACTAACCCAGTGCAAGAGGAACAGTAACATGAAGCTATTATTGATGAGCAACTCGTGCGCATCCAAGTTTATAAAGCTAACGTTGATAAAACTAACCGCCTCGCTGCACACACACACACACCTATATTTATATACATACAGTATATTGTGCCCAACAGGCGCACTCTCAGTAAGAATCATATATCAAAAAGACATAACTCAATGAGAGCACGTGTCCATTATCCATACGAAGTAATATACATATATCATAAAAATAGTACATTCACGCCGTATTCCTACAGCTAGACAGAGTTACAATCAGACATGTAGATGAAATTTGATAACCTTGTCTGTTAGCCCCGCTCCAGGAGTTGCAAGTCGAATATCCCGCATCAGTGTATCAAGCTCCTGGAGATAGAAGGTCCAATGTAACTTATTTTACTATAATTGCTCTTGCAAACTTAACATCTCTAACTCAAATTTGCACAAACTGTAGAAAAAAAGCAAGGTTACCGTAATGTCGTCACTTATATCTCTTAAACACAATTTCAATGCTCTATGACGTTAAAGGCCTGAGTTTAAATACAGGTTTTTTCTAAAACAACTCCCTAAGAATTTAAATTTGGGATAAAAATGTAAGTTAACCAAAGATAACTTTTCTTCGCTGACAAAGTGGTGGATAAATAAATAGCACTAAACATATTTAATTATGGCAATAAAAACAAACTGATATTAAAACGTTATTCAACTCATCCTGAGCTCGGACCTGTAGGTTTCTCTTGATTTTGTATGTTGACAAATGTCTTGTATTGTTCCCTAGTATTGTGTTTAAGAGTACAAAATTACAATATCCCGATTCTAATTTCCGGTTTGCATAAAATCGATATTCAAGAGTAGCCCTGAGCGGGAGCCCACGGCTCCCCTGATGGTATGTGACAACCGTGGCCTATAGACAACATAAATGTAAAAAGTGCGTCGCTATCTTGAGGCCGGGATGGAAGGCCTATTTGCAAGTATACCGGCGAATCTGCTTCCAGACCAGAAGTTACATAGTCATGATGGTGGCAGCATCAGGTAAGACGGTGTATCTCTACCCGGAAAAGTAGCCGCACAGCACTCTACCACCAGTAGTCTTGTTGGTATTGACCTATACATATTTGAATATGCGAACTACTCAGCGGACTGAGACTAACACGGGAAAGAACTTCATTAACTATCAATTGATCTATGATTGAGTAACATTCTTGGTATTTATAGGCTACGGTTTTCTCTCGTCTTCAGGACCTATAAAATAATTAAATTACTGTCATAACTTGCTGACATAAATAGATTTACAATGTGACGATATTACAAATCGTGTAACAATGGAAACGTACCGTAAGACGGAAGCCGTGGGAGGGTTTACGCAACAGTGTCGTAAGCGTTCATCTTTGTTTATCGACACGCTCGCCGGCGAACAATGTATCGGGAGCGAAAAAACACGGATCTTACAGAAACACGGTTAACACATAAATAACGCTTTATCGATTCACTCTCGATTATAAACTAGGGCTGCGGTAAATAATTTTACTGAAAAAGCTATTATTAATAACTTCCTATTTTTGTGGAAGGTTTAGTAGTATTTTATGGTAGGTATGACTTGATATGTCCAGCAATGGACGTCCTCCGGCTGATGATGATGATAATGACTTGATACAGTTGATGATAAAAGCTCCTTAACTGGAATGTACATAGTTACTGGCATTTTTGTATGTTATGACAACCCTGCGAGTTACAGCTGGTATCGTGGAGCCTGAATGTGGTAGTTTAATCGTATTTTTTATTAAATTAAACATAATCCATGCTAACATTATAAATTTTAAAGTCTGTCTGTCTGTTACTCTTTAACAGCATAACCGCAGAACCCGGGTTCAAACACAGACCACTTGTTTTTATCAACCCCGCAAGGACTATTATGAGGGATGAAAACTTGCATGGAAATCTATTCTACGCTGACAAAGTCAAGCGTAATCAGCTAGTAACACAAAACAAAACTGAAGAGCCACAACGCAAGCTTAAAAGTTAGTATTATGATTGTAAGCATAAGCCTTCATAGTTCTTTCCTCTTGTTTGTGTTTGTAGTGATGTTTTCGGTCATTTTTTACAAAAAGTGTTTATTTGAATTTTGGCACAGACTTATAAGCATTAGGTTTAAGCCGACAGAGAAAAAACATTAAAGTAATTTGTACTAGGGAACACACGGTACAGTGTACAAACGAAACAGCGAATTTTGACTGGACCAATTTATTTATGTGTCAACCTTCTTAACCCTATCTTATGAAAAAATACCGGAAATTCTATCTAAAAAGGCACTTTCCTTAATACAGAGGAAATTCATCACATACCAAGCTTCCTAGCTTCAAGGCGAAGAATGATAAACATTTATGAAACTACTCAGAATTTGGAGCGTATTCGAAAGGGTTTATACCTAACTAGCAGTACGTCCCAGCTTCGCACAAGATGAGAAACATGTATATTATTATACTTGTGTTATACATACAAACCTTCATCTTAAATCACTCTATCTATTAAAATAAAAACAACATCAAAATATGTTATGTAGTTTTAAAAATCTAAGCATGCGTAGAAACAGACAGCGGAGATCGACTTTGTTTTATGCTATACTAGCGGCCCGCCCCGGCTTCGCACGGGTATAAAATATACATATAAACCTTCCTCTTTAAATACTTTATCTATTAAAAAAACCGCATCAAAATCCGTTGCGTAGTTAGAAAGATTTAAGCATACAAAGGGACATAGAGACAGTGAACGCGACTTTGTTTTATACTACGAGTATGTAGTGATAGTGATATACCGTGCTAACCTACTCAACTTAAATGTTTAGGAAGACGTATTTAAAAAAGTAGGGTTAATTTTTTTGAAACGTGTTTATTGAAGTCAACCTTTTTTACCGAACTGTGACATTGCAGTCAAATTTTTTGTTAAACATCATACTACTTACTCTGTTACGATCCACAAGAAAACCACTGTATATTATCGCTGAATTTCATACTGCGTCTTCGTGATTTTTGTTTCACCAGTTTTGTTTCATTTTGTTTTTGTGTTATATTTAAGTTAGTCCGCTGTGAGGTAGCTTGCACCTCGCACAACGCGCGTCGTATAATGTTTTTTTAATTGAAATTCATTTTCTGATACGCTCCACGAAAAATGCCCCCATAAATATGTTTCACTTCTTACGTTTGCAAACGCACACCCTTTTTTTAATAGGTAAGCTAATTTAAGTAAGCAAGGAGCAAGAGAGACGTTACAGGTTAGACGCGTTTGTGGCATCGTAACTGACTAACGAAGGGACCGGTTTAGATGGGATTTTTTATTTAAAAGCTGACGTGATTAAAATGGTTTTAGCTATGGATTGTATTTTTAAAGATTATCAAAAATGTTTGATTTCATGATTTTTGAAAAAAAATTAGGCTACTACTTACGTAAAGCAGAAGTGAAATACGCCAGACTTTATAAATGCATTAGCAACAAAAATAGACGCAGGCGTCACAACTGCCGACTGCATGTTGACATGAAATCATTAAAAACTAAAGAGAAGCCAAATATATATGACAAAAATGTTTACAGACAGAGATAATTACAGATAATACACCGTTTTTAATATCATTAATATCATCAACATTATCTGATTCCATATCACATTAAAATATATTTTGAAACCAGCCAAGCGCGAGCCTCGCACGTCACACGCAGGGTTTCCTACTTCCAAACAATATTAAACTTACAGTTTGTATAACAAGAACTTTACTAGTGTAACCAATATACCATGTTTAAAAATGTTTCATTTCAAAATTATATTTCTTCTGACTAGGTAGAGTTTCGCAGCGACTCGCCCGGATCGGTACCACTTCCTTACCTATTTCTGATGCCATCACGTAATTGCTTGTCGGGAGGAAACCAGCCTGCTTGTTTGTCTTCCAATATAATAAAAATGAAAAAATTAGGGGGTACCCTGGTTGTGCCTCTGCCTACCCCTTCGGGGATAAGGCCGTGAAGATACTTTTTTTTTCTGAATAAATAAATAAAATAAACATTTCATACGAAAATGTAAAGAGAAACAGTACAATACAGATATTTTAAACAGTACAACGAAAATGGATCCTTAATTAATTATAACAACATACGTACTTCGCGATTGGCATATTTTTTATGATATTGGAAGGCAAACAAGCAGACGGATTTCCAGATGGTAAGAAATTCCAGCCGCCTAGAGACACCAAAGGTGGTAATGGTGCGTTGCCAACCTGAGGCCGAGATGTTAGGCCTCGAGCAAAAGTAAGTTTTCCGGCTACCTTACCCTTCGAACCAGTATGACGTTATGACGGCAGGACTAGTAAGGCGGTGGTACCAATCCGGGTGAGTCGCCGCGTAACTCTACCACCTAGTCAGATGTCACGGAGCTAGTAACAGTAAGCTTATGCTCGCCTCTTACGAGCTGCCTGGCAGGAAGGCAGATGGTCTATTCTATTCTGCAAAGAAGCCCGGACCAACACGGGGAAAAATATATTCAAGATTCAGGTGTCAATGTGACTTTCAATAAATCTATAAATAGTGATACGACTAGTTCAGACAGGAAGAAATATTTCGTTTCCATTTGACTACGGAACCCTAAAAATGGAAAATGGAAAGTTTACGCAATGTTACACAATTAAATTAAATTACCTAATTAGTCGACATTTGGACGTTTTAATTAGATAATAAATTACTAAAAGTTAAGTCGAATCTAAAAATCATAGAGCGTCACATGAAACTGTTTTACATTTGAAATTAACTTTCTTTTATACTATTTTCGTCAAAATCATAGCAAGTTAAAAATAATAAGTTTACAGCATATCATGTAAAGATTATCTAGTGTTGACATGAGACGACCCCATCACCTGTAAGTCTTTTCCTTTATAGATATGGCTTTCGATCGTTTTTCACGACTTATTTAGCCAATGTCAGGTTAGTTAATTCATATACAGTCATTAGTCACTATGTAAAAAGTCATGTCAGGTCAGGGTTTTGAGTAAAGCGGTAGCTTCTTTACTCAAGCTCATCTAGTGAAATTTGACGGCAGCGAGGAAATACACGATACACCAATTTCTTCATGATTATTTCATTTGTGCACTTTTACTGAATAAAATTAATCTAATTCCCACCTAAATGAACCAATTTCACTCAATATAAACACGAAATTCAATAATTATGAAAAAAAATATTTATTTACGACGGTGCCAAAACTCCGCTTGTAAGTCAAATGGCTATTTAAATTGATCATTTTAATAGTGTCCAAGTAGCAGGAAAGGCCCAACAAATTTATACCACTGACTTAATTAACTTTACCTTCCGACATCACGTTACTATAACGTTGGTACTTGCCCAATCCCAATCTTATCCCAATTTAGAGGGCTATTCAGCAAATAAACATACGCAAGAGGTTTAAAACATTGATTTTAAAGTGACAACGAAACATTAACATCTTGGATATTACGTGTCAGGTACTTCTTGCCATCAGTAATCCGACTAATGTTCAGTTTCCAATTTATTAAAAAAAAGCAAGAATTGACCTCAGAGAAATTTGTAATCCATACTATAAATAAATGCATAAATCTGTTTGTCCGTTTCAACGATAACACCGCTAGACCAATATTAATAAATTTGATATTCAGACATAAACAAAGAATCAAGTTCAAGTTCTTTTAAAAAAAATTCAACCCTCAAACAACTAGATACGTGGGAGAAAAAAAGCTTTTAAGAAGATAATGATCGTCAAAACGACTAAATTATTCGACGATGACGAAGATGCGTGCAGACACCTAGTAGACATATACATATAGATCAGTGTTATTAAATACTTTCATAATGCGACTACATAATGAATGTAAAAATATTTCGCGATCCGAAGGCGAGACATCGTTATTAAATTTTATAAATATTTCATGTCACAAGCAATGATTTTATTATAAGCTAAACACATATACAGTACTACTATTTAAACTATGCGCTTCGGGTATATTCGTCAAGCTTCGGAATTCGGAATGTTCTATATCTATTTAGAGTTGTCATTACATAATTAGTAATTTAACTTAAATTTAGTTTAGGTCAGCCAATTTAAAAATAAAAGTATAAAGTGTAAAAAAGTAAAGCCGAAGCGCATAATTTAAATAGTAGTACTACTGTACTTTGTATGATATAACTATACACATATAATTGTGTAACTTAAATTCGCTTACATATTATATACTTATCAAATATATATTATTTTGCAGATGCTTTGTTACTCTTGGTAGCTCCCTACAGTTCTCTTCGACCTTGTTTTACAATCTTGAGAACATAAGGGGATTCGCTACTCGCAATTTGAAAGAAGATAATCATTGAACAAAACAAAACTGCACGAAAATCCAAATTCCAAAATAAGTTTTAGCAGTGAAATATATCTTCAATTACTTATATATTTTATAAGAAGTTTTATTTTACCACTACTTGACAATTTCAAGCAGAATACTTTAAAAATAGTTTATTAAAAATGGATAAATACTTATTTTTTATAACTTTTATTTTCGTATAGCAAAAGACCAAAATTATCATGTGGTATCATGTGGTAAGACATATGATATACCTAAACTTCAAACATCACCATAAGCTAACAGATTTACGTTTTAATTAAGCGTTCTATTATATTATCGATTGTTTGAAGAATTAATGTGATGATAATTTATAAAGTTCAATCGTACCTACTATAATAAAACTCAATAAATACTATAATCGCCTTTAGTTTCAATATTACATGTTCTATAGCAGGGGTGGGCAAATATTTTCTAAGTCGGGCCACATTGCAGATGAAAATTTGACCGCGGGCCAAACAGTTTTTTTTCTAAATCCAAGCAAATAATTAATATTAATATAATTATTTAACGTTGTTTAATTATTTACTTGGATTTAAGTATGGATTTCCGCAAAGTAACGCCTGCTTCTATCAATTTTTTTTTGCTAATTTTAAGTAAAGTTTTTGTTAAGGCTAAGAGTTTATTTATTCCCGCAATAATAAGTAAATGTACATACTGTAATTGTTCAATTATCATAATTATATTTCCGAATAGATTATAAGAATTCTTAATAAGTGTATTATATCTCAAAATTTTTATGCACCAATTTAGGTTTGACAAAAACTAATATTTGTGTTTTTAATAATAATGCATAGATACAATGCTTCACGGGCAAGACAATCCGGCCTGCAGCCGCCATTTGCCCAGGCCTCGTTTATAGGTAAACAGTTTCGCTCGGTCAGAGTATCATAATAAATGTATTTTACCCCTAGTAAAGTTATATAAATTCGCAGAGAACTAAAATGTTTTGGAGAAATGACAAACGAAATTTTGAAAAGTCGCTTCAATGTTAATAAATAAAAATATTAATATACCTTGGACAAGTTACCTACACAAATTGAATCTAAACCTAAAGTAAGAAAATTGTTTGCATATGTTATGGGTGTTAGTCGACGATTTCGAAACATAGAAATACTTAAACTTATAACAAAATCAATTTAATAAACACAGAGATCTAGAAATTGCAAAAATCTAACCGTCGGATGTCGAACCTGAGCCTCGCGGTTTATCGGTGAAGTTAGGCCAAGGTCAGGTATCAAGATCAAGTGTCGTAAAAATGGATTTTTTGCGATAGGGTTGGGGTTGACATTGCATTTCTCGTGGTATCTCAAACATTTGTATCGGTTTTCAGCTAAATGCGAATTTATGTAATTTGAATCCATATCTTAACCGCGCTCATGAAAAATACTTTATTATGTCAAGGTAAGTAATTAAGTAAGCATCCTCACGCCCATATCCCCGTAGAGATAGGTATAGGCACAACCAGAGCACCCACAACTAGCTGAAGACACTAAGTCCTACAATGTGATCCGGGCACATGTCCAATCCCGAGCAACGTTTTTTTTATTAGAAAATTGTAAAAACCCAATTTCCTTTTTATTGCCCGACCCGGGATTCGAACCTCCCGGGTTCCTCAGGCAGTCAAGTCCAACAACTGAACCGCTAGAATAGAGATAGAGGCGAAATAAAAACCTGATAAAGTGTAAATGGGAGCAATCAGAAATTCCCTACCTACTGCTTTTACACAAATAAAAACAATAAAGTTCAGAGGTAACAAATAAAAAAATTCAGCCCAATTAAGAACCTTTTTTAGTAGTCAGTTGAACTCTATATCCAAAGTCAGAATAAAACCACTCCTTCAAACTGTTGTTGAATCCCATGCCTTAAAAAGTAGTACTCAAGCAGTAATTCACATGTTTTCCATACTGCCATGTAGATCCTCGATATTCGTTTCATTTGTTCCGCATCTGTGGTGTATCCAGTATCGTATTCTAACAAAGGCGGCTGTATAATCGGCGGGCTTAGCATTCCACTCGCTCGACGTAATGAAAACTGTGCTCCAGCTTTATACTGTGGGATATTATTTCTAACAAAGTGTCGCATTTACAGAGTGGGGTTTTTCATCACGTAAAAGTTAGGCTGTTTGTTACAGAGTTCCTATGCCGATCGTATTTTTGATGTAATTAAAAAATAACTTTTACCCCGAATGCGACCTTTGTTCGGATAAATTATTATAGATAACATTTTTTTAACTGCAAAAAAGTAAACGGAGATTCAAAATAATTTATTTAAAATCTGATCTCAAGCACTGTCAAGTTGTTCTTTTTTACCAGATAAGATGTTTCCTTTTACAATTTTACTTCTTATCACAACAAAGTTAGACTGTTACTCACAAAGTCCTTTAGTGACATTCATTTTAATCGAATAATTATTTAATTAGTTCGCTGCGCTTTAATATTACTTTTTTCGAAAGACAGCAAATGAATGCGATCAACCCTTTCTTCATAGGTCAGACTTCATAAATTTGATCAACATCCCTCTAATAGTTTTGAGTTCAGTATATTTTAACTAAATATTCAATAATATGTAACAGGCATTTAAGTATCACCAAACACAATAGGTACATATACCTAATAAATCTGGTATAACTAATAAATTGCTAGTCAGATTACGATAAAATTAATATGGTACACCAAAATCGGGTTGTGAACGAGTGACAAACATACAAAAAAACGCAAGTCGAATTGAGAACCTCCTCTTTTTTGGAATTGGTTAAAAAGGTCATTTATGTTTGAGAATACGTCATTATATACGTAGTAGCAAAAACAATTTATATTTACTAATCTCTGATATTAGGTATCTCCAACTTGTCTGTGGACATTACGATGTTTTTTTTACATTAATGTCTTACTTTTTATTTCGTAAAATGTATTATTCTTAAAGAGTTCCTTAGAGGAAATTTGAAGATTTAAAAAAATTACTTTAAGCCTTATCCCTATAAATTATTAAAAACATTTATTTTTAATTACAAAATTTAAATATTGTTTCGTTTTTGTAACAAGAAAAGAGTAGAAATTCAAAATCAAATACTTATTTCAAGTTCCAGGAACTGTAAGATGCTATCTTCAATTTCATAATTTAGTGTTAATTTAGGTTAAACCAAATCCGACAGACAGACATTTGTGTGATAAACATTTAGATGTATACATTTCCGGGTCTGAGTGTTTATTAAATTCCTGTATCTATTTAAGTGTTTATGTGCATGAGTATACTTGACTAACATCCATAACACAAACTTATAATTTGCTTATTTTTAGGTTAGCTCAAATTGTATAATTTGTTCAAGGGATATTCAGGTAAAATATGATAACGACTACATGAGAACTAAGACGTTATCGTAAACTATCTGTCGCCTCTGTGTTCTAGCGGTCCAGGTGTTGGACTTGAGGTCCCGGGTTCGATTCCCGGCTAGGGCAACAAAAAGAAAATTGGGTAATATATGATGGGAGAAATAAAAAAAATGTTGCTCGGGATTGGATATGTGCCCGATTGGCGACAGGCTTGCCACCTATCATATTGTGTGACTTAGTATCTCCGGCTAGTCGTAGGTGCCCTGGTTATGCCTCTGCCTACTTCTTTGGGGATATGGGGCATGAAGATACTTTTTTGTACTGTTATTTAAAAACCGACGATTATGTCACTGGCGCATTGACAATCATCAACATCAATACCTGAAGTCGTAGAAATCTAAAATTTCGAATAAGACTAGTTAGTACCTATAAGTTCTGAAGCTAGTAACTTTATCCTCCGGTCTTTAAAAAAATAAGTGGTTCTCCACCTATTTTTTGAGGAAGGGTTGTAGGTTCTTCGTTGTTCTTTAGAACCCTAGTAATTTTGGTTCTAATTACATCAAGTAAACTAAATTCTTATAATAAAATATCTATACTATACCAAATACATAAAGTTTATAAAATACAAATACATATACATATATTTATACAAATACATATATTTATATAGCTTTTATAATTGAGATGCTAGGTAGTAATATTTAAAAAAAATCGTTACTAACCTATTCGGATGATTACAACAAAACTTTACTTTTATTACACACACACAACAAAAAAATCTGAAACTTACATCAGTTGTCACGGTGGTAGTGACGATAAAGCCTTTGCTCACATTTTACGAGCTGCCTGACAGATGCAGATGGTCTATTCTGCAAAGGAGCCCGTCCAACACGGGGAAAAGCTCAAAGCAAATTCTTTATACTAAGTATAAACATTTTCTTTGTTTGAAATTTAAATTCTAATGTGAAAAAAAAAGTAACAGAAATAAATTTCAAACAATTTCACGCACCAAATGTCATGTAAGTATTTGTAATAAGTTGATATTTAACATTAAAAACAAATTAAAATCTATGAAATTAACTTTTTGCAATTCGTAATCACAAAATTAAGTTTAAGTCTGGTTACGTCGGAACATTAATGATATAATATATAATTGTTTTTTTTTTACAATGAAAATAGTTTCATGAATAAAAAAATAAAGATGACGTCTATCTACGACTTTTGTTTTTTGTTTTGGTCAAAATATATTTATTTATAGCTCTGAATTTTTGGAAAACTTTTTCCAACTCGAGCAATGTAGTCTATTTATTTCCTTTTAAAATCAAACCCATCATTTAAACAATATGTGACTAATTACAAGTTCTTAGAATATTTTTCTTTTTCTGTAGGATATAACTATCAAACCACTGAACTGAAGTTTAAGAACAATTTAACAGGCAAACTTTCATTATGTAGCAGAAAGTTTCATATAATTACCTCCGACAGGTCTAAGCAATATTGTAACCTATGACAGGTTTATAATTTTCAAGCAATCTTTATCACTGTCAACTTTTAAAGCATCTTTGTCCAATAACTCAGAATTAAATCTCTTAGAAAAAGAGAGAAAAAATATTTATTTGCGGAATATAAGTGTTACAAAGACGTTACAAAATTATTTAGGTGTTTCTACATATTCTACCAACTTTTGGTGTGCAAATTATTGTTATAACTATCATTTTTACGAAAACAGATGAAAATGATTATATAACTTATAGTATTAATTGTAGTAGACTTTTTACGTAGGGGCAATTCGGATGTCATGGGGTAGTCAGAAATAGTCGACAAACGTCATTTTGTACAAAGAAGTGGACGCTTGATTCCCCGCTTAAATGTAAGGAATTACCATCACTAAATGTAAGGTGATAATCACTAAATAGTATAAAACAAAGTCGCTTTCGCCGACCCTATTTCCCTTTGTATGCTTAAATCTTTAAAACTACGCAACGGATTTTGATGCGGTTGTTTTTATAGGTTTATTAGGAAAGGTTTATATGTATATTTTATACCCGAGAGAAGCCGGGGTAGGCCGCTAGTCTTGTATATAAAAATGATCCCCATTTACATTGGTCATTGCAATAAGTGTGAAGAGACGGCGCTTAATAAACATCTGGTGATTACTAATAATTATTCAGTCATTCATCCCATCATGGAGATCCCATGACACTTTGACCATGAAGGTAATATATCATAATGTGATTTTAGCGTTAAAACCGTATCAACTGTTAGTAATTACTAATTAGTAATAACACAAACACAGTGTGCCTACTGACAATTCACAGTCGAGTGCCGCATACATTGTTTCCATTTAATCCCTCTAATGAAGGCGGCTATGAATGAGCCATTCCGCCATATTGGATTTAATTAGGGCTGCCTACCGCTCTTTTATGTAGGCTTCAGATTAAATCGTTTTAAACTGGTGATAGTTTGAAACTGGCTTAAACGATTTTGAAATTTTATTGTGCCTATGGTTATAACTTCTCTAATGGAAATTTGTTAACAATTATTAATTAATATAAAATAAAAAGAATTCTTAGTTTGAGATCTACAAATTTGACTACTTAAGCAATGTTATGTTTTGATAATGAAATATGAATTGGCCAAATTTACAAAAAGCTATTTTTATCACCCATATTTGGGTGAAAGAAAAACTTTTTTTTTTTGGACTTTCTCATACAGTACACATGCCAGTCCCCTTAGCAGCGTAGTAAGGCAAATGTGTCGTGATTATATCAAACGTGTGAGGCAACGACTTTTTCATATAACATCTTCATTTTCGCAACACAATCGATCTGATATACTGTTTTAGATAAGCTTACAAATGAGGTAACTGGCATCTTGATAAATATGTATGGCATATGTACACATACATCTGTAACTAGAGGACGATAACTATTGCGATTCTGACTTATAGAGGATATTAGTAATCATCATAAGTAAGCCCATCATTTAAAACAAACACTGAATTGCGCAAAACGTCACATTTGTGTCAGAGTCCACGTGATGTTTTACAAAATAAAAAAATAGAATAACTTCAAAGAAATAAGTTTAAAGTTGACGTTATTCTCTGGCAATTAGCCATTCAGCCATTTCATATTTATTTAATTCATATCACATGTTTAAAGGAACTTTAGAACTGCTTCGACAAATACAAAAAATAAAGAGCAAAAACCTAACTTTGTTGGCAGACGGTTACAAATAAAGAATGAATAAGCATAAGATTACTTCATCTTCTTTTAATTAAATGTAGAACTTCATTCCCTATTTCCTGTTTTAATAATGTAATTTTCAAAAATAATTAACGAATGCCTCTGTCATTACACCTATCCGTGTGCCAAATTTTAGCTAAACCTATACAGTGCGTTGACAGATGAGTCAGTCAGTCAATTTTTTCTTTTACATGTTCAGACAAGTCGTTGACAACCCTAGCGATCTTTTGTAGGCACCGCTACGAGAGCGCAGACGTCTTAATAGTCAATTCTGCTAATATCTCACTGAGCGCGAACACGCCACTCGCTAAGCAAATTTTCATGTAAATTAGTCAGCCTTAAATTATTTAATTTTTACTTTACGTTATTTATTTTTTATCTACTAAGTTCGTCTATTTCGATATTTCATCATAATCAAAGTATTATTTTATATTCCAACAAAATAAGTACTTACCCCCAAATCTACGCTTGTCAATGTCTTAAGTGTTTCTTTGTTACCTTTCCTAGGAATTCCGTTCCGTTCTTAGGAATGAGAAGAATTAATAATGGATAAACCCTCGCTATTCGTTTCTATCTTCTCCTAATGTTTAAAAGGTTAAATAATTTAACAGATACCAAATCAGGTAAAAAGATGAATTATGTATCTATATCACTACATAGTACAAAAACAAAGTCACTCTCCGCTGTCTGTTACTATGTATGGTTAGATATTTGAAACTATACATCGAATTTCGATACTTTTTATATAGGTAGTGAAGATAGTCATGAGAAAAGTTTACATGTTTAGGTAATAACATAAAAGTTTGTCCACCCGTGTGAAGCTGAGACGGGTTGCTAGTAATATATAAATCCAAATTAGATCATAATAGTTATAGTAAAACACATATATATTTATTAATTTGAGCTGTCGCTTACTCCTTTACCACTTCATGTTATTAAACTATACGACTTTTCATCATCATTTTGTTGTATTAGAATACCAATTAGTTTTTGTTGTCAATGTAGTATTAAAAGACAGCATTAGTTTAAAGAGATATCGGTAAGTATCATCTGGGATGTTAGGAACATGCATTTTACTATATTTATTAATCTGTGTATTACAAATTACGAACTACTCTCTCAGTACAATGACCCATTCGATAAAAAGTGAAAAAGAGAATAACGATAGCAGAACACCGTTATGAAACAACACTTACCATATGAAATGCTCGTCATATTGAAGCATTTTAAATAGTGCACTACACAATATTCGTCTATAACTTCTAATCCGTAACTGCAAGTCTAGTGATGTGCATCGTTCGATGGCTGTGCGTCGATTAATTACTGTTAGATAATGGTTATTTATGGTCATCCGGCGACGATAGATTAACAGAGCCTAATAGAAAATATCGTCACGGTTATTATCCCTAAATCCCCGTTACAATGAAACTGGTACAACCAAGTTTGTTACTGTATTTTTTTAAATGTGTCTTGAGTTTATCAGTATAGAAACTTATGCTTTTTCATTAACTTCTCTTTTAATTTCTCCAAATTATAATAAGTGTGTTAGTTTATCTATATTTTAAAACTGTAGTTCGTATAGTTAAAAATAGTTGTTAAGATAATAAGTTATGTGTTTTGGGTTAAATAAAAACCTTTCACGCAATATTTTTAAAATTTCTAATCCGTAACTGCAATCCGCAACCATTTCTCTATACCTGAATATAAATGTCTGCGGTCAAAATTATCGTGCAGACACGAACGCCCATAAAAAATAGCTGCGAACATTTCTTCATCTTTATTTTTAAATAAATTTAATAACTTAATTAAAACTACAACCTTAAATCACTTAAACTCTGTCTCTATCATTCTGCAATAATGTAAACATAAGGTAATGGTTATAAACGAATTTTTTGAAGTTACAGACTCCCAGTTTTATACGGCCTTATTTAAAACGATTTCTTTAAACCGTCTCATTGCAACTACAAAGTTAAAGCAAAAAGAATATTTTTCAGAATTTGCAAATTTTTAGTGTCAACATTCTTTGTTAAATTTAGAATGTTTTATAAAATAATCTGAGTATTGTTATAGATTTCTAAAAACTGTGATCTGTGTTTTTATGTAAATATTACATGAAACAAAAACAATCGAATAAGAGTTAAAATACTACACTTATTTTGAAATTTACTTAAATATCTGATATTTTTTTTTTTCTTTTATGTAGGTATTGTAAACATTATTGCTATAATTTTGTAAATATATATTACTGCTCCAATATTTCTTACTTTTATTTATTGTAGATTGTAATAGCATAATATTGCTAAAATATTTTTTATTAAAATACGTGGTAAATTCATGTTGACATATTTGTTATGATATTCGGAAGCGCTGCTGCCCTCGATTAAAAATTGAGATCGCACGACGTCGCCTCGGAGCAAATTATCGTGGTACTTGTGACAACACTATGATCTGTTATCTCTTCTATTTCTTTCTACTCGTGACACATTTAATTACTATAAGTAAAAAATAGTGTTACCTACCCAAGGCGCTAGATAAAATGGCTGCTTTTACGCACATTGAGTAAGGCTTTCGAGTAAATTCCAAAAAAATAAAAAAGTTACTACAAAATTAAGTTAGCCTTGTAGGATAAGCCTACTCTCCGACCACAAGACAGCGACGCACCTACAACATGACGTATGGTATCTATAGTCTGCGGTTATAGATCAGATGGTATCAGGAAAGCCGTGTGATTGAGCGCTTTCTTTTGTCATTAAAAAATAATAGAAAAATATATAATTCAATTTAATTAATTAGTATCTAATTAGTATTACTATCATTCATCGTTATTTTGTTCTAGTATAATTTTCCTTTTTTGGAAGGATTTAAAAATTAAAACGTAGGTATTATGGGCACCGAAGAAATTACACGCAGTAGTTTTAAAACCGATACTGGTCATGGCAAAACATGTTTTATTTCAACACGTTGTCGTCGCCATCTGGCGAAACCGAAACAAGTAAATTTAAAGAATTATTGAATTTGGTCCATACCGTTCTTAAGATGCAATAGAATAAATCCTAAGTTTCACAATTACATATACGAACAGTTTTTAAAAGGAAAACTCGGCACCTACGTTTATTTCTAATAGAACATCCCTATTTTAAAAAGTACCGAGAGTATCGCAACACCAAACGCCTGAAGGTCTGTTACGTAGCGAATATTCGATAAATGGCAGGAATTGTTCGCAACGGAACGAATCCATTTGGACGGATTAGCCACATCCTCCGCGGCGCACCTGGCCTTTGTTTATAAGATCGAGAAAAGGTTACTTTTTATGAACTATCAAACAATCAGTTGGAAATTATGAGAGTACTCGAAGGTTTCTCATTATAATTTGACTAAAGTTAGTTGATACTTGATATTTTAATTGTACGTCGTCAATAACTAATACGTATTCCTAGGTCTTAAGCTGGAAATAAACTATCGGACGCGGCTGACAGATGCGACTGACAGCCGTGACTTACAGGGTATCTATAAAAATGAAAATACACCGAGCCTTGTAAACTATCGGACGTAAGTCGCAGACGTGACCTTGAGCGTTTGGATGTTCTAAGCAAGATGTTTATGTCAGTCGTAAGCGTCCACGGGCGGCAAGTGTGCACACGTAGTCGCGGCTATAAGCCGCGTCCGTAAGCCACGGCTAACAATATGTTACAAGCTTTAGAATCTATACTTGTTATCGCCGGCACTTGGTGGAATTCTATTGTAGGTATACACACTTTTTTGTAGTAATCACTTGTACTTATCTACTATGTCATATGTTACTGACCAACCAAACCAAACCAAATAAGTACTAAACGTTAAACTAAAACTGTCTTTTTATCCTTAGTTTCAAAGCCCTGATGATAAGTCTGTAAAGCGAACTTTATAGCGAAACCGGTTAGCTATAAAGTAATGAAAAGTATAAAATGTATAGTGGATAATTACAAGTGATTACTGCAAAAAAGTGTGTTTACAAGCTTTAGGCTACACATAAGTCACGAATACGAATATGCGTTTTAATTGTCAATATACATAAACAAAAATTAGAAATAACATCTTATACACAAGTTCAATAATAATGCTTTAAATAAAGTAGATAACTTACTTGCAATAATACAGCCTGCCATCTCTCCCCGTGTGGACTGTCCATCCCTCTTTCAGCTCAGCCTGCAGCCTTTCCAAAGCCACTTCATCTTCCAAAGGGCCTTTCCCGTCATATTTAGGACTGCCTCCTAATCGAGGACTACCAAACTTCGGACTAACACCCAACTTCGGACTGTTTCCACCCAACTTTGGACTATTCGAGCTGGAGGCATCGTCGCTTAGGTTGGGACTACCGGTGAACCGTGCAGTGAAGTTGGGGCTAGGGTTTGGCCTCAGACTTGAGTTAAGTTTAGGACTGGCCGTGCCGCTGGGACCAGGCGACGTGGACGCCTGCTGCAGCAGCATCGCTTTCATATCATTTCACCATTTTTAGAGATATCTGTAACAAAAAAGAGAAGTTTATTTCATGTAACGTTTTTTATTCATTCCTGCCTTGGCAGTTTCACCGCGTGTTATTTACAACCAGTGATTTTAATTAAAATATATTGTCTATCTTATTTTGCGTTTTTATTCATTCCTTCTGTGGTGGTTTTGGCTGGGCGTTGAACCCCCTGTGATTTGAATTAAAATATCTTTACTTCCATTTTGGGCGATTTTTACTAAATATGGCTAAGTTTTGAACCTTTTAAATAGTGCAAACTCAATTTGATAAACAATAAGATTAGACTATAACTTTTTACGTAACACTGTTGCAAAATAGAAAATTGTCATACACGCAAAATAATAAGGTGCTTAAAAACGTTCCGGAACCCCAGGTAGTTTCATGGCATATTATATACCAACATTTTCCTGTTTCTATGTCTTTTTTTCCCAATTTCAAATTGCTTAAACGTACAGAAAGATACAAATATAATATAAAAATATAATTTTACTGAAATTATCTTTATTTATATTTATATATATAATTATTTATAAATTCTTATCGGACTTAACATACTGTTCCCGCAGTGCGTATTAGAAGATATAAGTAATAAATAGTACACATACATTCTTACATTATACTATATAAACATATTATATTTTGCTTTAAGCCGAGTATACCTAATTACCAGGTACAACACCTTGAGTATGTTAAGTGATTTGTTTACGCTGCTTTCAACTCTATTTCATTACACCAACATGCACAGATGTACCAACTTTCTTTAAATTTGTTGCCCGGAATATATAATAAAATAGGTCTACCGACCCTTTAACAAGAGATCCCTGGCAAAAAAATATATTATAATCTCGTCGAATTGAGAAACATCTATTTTTATGTCGATTGGATTCTTAAGATTAATAATTCCAAATTGATTGATTTCTTAAGATTAATTATGAGTATGTAGGTATGGATGTTTGTAAGTCTTTCACACTGTAATGGCTAAGAGAATTTGTCTGTAATTTGTAATACAGATAGATTGTGACGTGGATTAACATATAGGCTACTTTTAACCTCGATGGCACAACAAGTTCCTGTCAAAACGCAGGCAAAACCACAGGCAACAGCTAGTATTAATAGTTGTGTCTGGTAGAGATGGTCGATAATGTCTCATCTATTGCTAAGGTCAAAACGGTGGTAAACTTTTCAATTCAAAATAATATTAAAACAACAAGAAATTAAAACATATCCCAGGACCAAATAAAAACGCTTTTCGAGTTTTAAAAAATCGCCACACCGATTAATACTGGCCAGAAAAACTCTACAGTGAAATGCTCGCCTAAATTGCTCCAAAAAAAAGATAGCTCCCGCGCAAATAAACGTAATCGCTGAATTGCGCTAAATTTGAATGGATGTGCGCCATTTTGTAAGGCTCTTGTTTCCTGGTGTTTCGTGTCAATAGATTTTTTTATTTGATAGATCAGCGAACAATCATATGGCTCTTTTGATTTGACGGTAAATGACAACCGTTGCCTATAGACACGACAGATGTTAAAAGTGAGTCGCTGCTCAATGGTCGGAACTTTTAGCCAATTATAGTAAGTCACACTACTTTACTCTCCGGGCTAGAACAGGACAGAGTCATGGTAGCAAGAAGAAGTTGCACAGAAATTTACCACCAGTAAAGTATTGGCAATGACCTGTTAAACATTTTACGAGTTACCTAGCAGAGAGGCAGATAATATATGCTACTTATCGGACAACTGGAAACGGAATAGGCAATCCGTTACAATGAAAATAAGATAAATTTAATTGAGCAAAGAAAAATGTATATTTGATAAAGTTGCATAAATATGTCTAAAATCTTGCAGAAAACTCAGCCCCTCATAGTCACCACCAATCCCGTCTCAATAACCCCTCGGACAAGGTTGATGGTGGCCTTGAGGACTTGATGATTGATGAAATGATTGATGAGAGAGTAATCTATCAATCAAACACTTATTATTCTAATTAGTTCTTTCTTTTTACATATTTAATAGAAAGAAAAAACTTGTCCTACACAGATTTAGATCTTATTCGTAGAATATATTATCGTTTCTTTTCTATCTAGTTAAAATCTTATATCGAAAATTGTCAGGAAATCCGTCTGCTTGTTTACTTTCCAATCCCATGAAAATATCAGTAGGTTACTTGACAACTTGCGTTTGTATTCTAAGAGAAAACTTTTCAGGCACGAGTAATTCAATTTTATGCGTCTTGGTGAATGGTGACATTTACGTCAAATATGACGTAGTCCAAGATCTGAACCCACATCGACCGACACTGAGCTGATAATAGAATGAAACATATTACATAACAAATTAAGTATATTAGAAACCATGTTAAAAAGGGTTGTCTAAAAAAATATGAATAAAACATTTTTATATACTCATCTATTTTTTTTTTCTATTATCTAATCAAGTGAAAGTAACAGGCAACGACATACCTGTTTGTCATTTATACCTAGCAACCGTTCCGGTAAATAACAGGCAGCCTAACTTTGTATATTTCATACGTCTTATAATTTAAGTTCGAAAAAGATTTTCTAATTATCTTAATACTTCATTTAATAAATATATATATTAAATGAAAAATAGGGCAACCCATTTTTAACATGTTCCTAATATAAACATTTTCAATTTTATTGGTTACCCGACCCGGGGATCAAAACCGGGACCTCAAGAAGTCAAGTTCGATGCCAGATCGCTAGACCAAAGTAGTGATAGATATATTGTAATATACTAAATGGGAATATTTTGCTTAAATCCTCAGTTTTGAAGATGTTTTTTTATGACATTGGAAGGCAAACAAGCGGACGGATTTCCAGATGGTAAGATATTTCCGCCGCCTAGAGACACCAAAGGTGGTAATAGTGCGTTGCCAACCAGAGACCGGGATGTTAGGTCTCAAGCAAAAGTAAGTTTACCGGCTACCTTACCCTCCGAACCGAAACACGTCATGACGTTATGGCGGCAGGAATAGGTAAGGCGGTGGTACCAATCCGGGTGAGTCGCTGCGAAACTCTACCACCTAGTCAGATGTCACGGTGTTAGTGACGCTAAGCCTATGCTCGCCTTTTACGAGCTGCCTGGCACAGGAAGGCAAATGGTCTATTCTACAAAGGAGTCCGGACCAACACGGGGAAAGTAAGCAAAATGTACTGATTTAGCAATGCAACGGATTTCGATCTGATTTCTTTTAATAGATAAAGGGATTTAATAGGAAGGTTTTTATACACATGATTAATATAGTAGAAAAACACTGATCATTTTTGACATTTTTATTGTAATAACGTAAATAATTGCAGTTTTTGGCGCTTACATTGCAAACGCGGGCTAAACCCTACAAAATAAGTCAAAATAATGCACGATAATATTGTACACCTTTAAAAGGTGTACAAAAACGTCCGCGATGGCAAATGTGTTAGGGATAATCCACAATAACCACTTTTAATCCTTTGCTTTTTACTGGAAATAATGGCTTATTTACGATGAAATTTATTATAAAATATGTTTAACTCCGTTACCAGCTCGGTGGGGGTCGACTTGGGTTCGGATCTTAGACTAAAAGCTTAAAACCCGCATTCTCAACACCTGTCGACATATCTGTAGCATGTGAAATGAAACGTAAAATATAAAAATGGTGACAATACCAAATGGCTGTGAAAGCGAAACGGCCGCGGAAGCCCTAGGGCTATAATTTTCTCGCTATCGCCCACCGCCATTCCAGCGCCTCACGAACCAGGAAAATAACACAAAAGCATTTCGTAACGTTACAGCGCTGTTTTAATGATCTACTAAAGCAAATGTCGAGAATGCAACGATTATAAATCGCGTAAAAGTGGTGTTTTGTGGAGGATAAAACAGTTATAATAAGAATTATTTTTCCTGTAATGGGCACAGGCTCCGTCGAGGAATATAAGCCAACTGTTTTCCTGTTCGAAAGACTTAAAAAGGATGATTCAACCATAAAGCAAGAAAGGACTGTGCTTGTTAACGTTATGTTTTAGTAGAAAGATAGCGTAAGGGATAAACTTACAACAAAAGTTCATATTCCTCTCATATAAAAACCAAGTAGTAGGCACAGCTAACAATGATTTACCATGCTGGTAAATCACTGTTAGCTTTAAAGCCTACTACTAATTACTTACTTAACTACCTATGTAGTGTCCTCTTTCATTTCCACTTGGTTTAAAAGAAGAGCTGGTCGAATTATTTCTAGTTGAAAACCTAAGTTTTTTTGACAAAGTACATCCTATAGAACATCGAAAAGCAACTGACAGCTTCAGGTTAGCTATGTTGTGGTCAGATTCCTCGATAGTGTCTTTAAGTACGCCGGTCTATTCGATAGCTGAACCTAGCTATACATACCGTGCGTGTGTATGTGTGTGTGTCAGCGGCATCATAACTTCTAAACGAATGGACCGATTTCGGCAAGATTTTTTTTTTGGTTGGAGGCTAACGTGATAGGCATGTTTTATAACTGTATTACAAATAGATTTTGTCTGGGGTTATTTTTTTATATTTCATGTTAATTTTAAAATTCAATTTTTACATTACAATTTAGATATTTTCCTTTTGCAGTTAGGCACATACAAACTATAAATTATATAAAAACATAGGAAATATTTTAACTACAGCTACGATTTAGATGTTATCATATCGGGCAGAGGAAGCATCGCGGTATGCCTAAATTTACATCGAAAACACATTCGCGCTGGTGGTTAAGCCGAGTTAATCTTAATGAATTATTGTGCCGCCATAACAATACTGGCCATTGACCGGTTCTTTGTTCAGTCGGCCACGGGCTCGAACCTGCTAACAATTAATTATCCGACGACTTCACTCACGAATCCCATTGTTGTTTCATATTTGATATGTTGCTCTGTGGTCCAACAATTCTACGTACGTCGTCATAAATAAATTCATTCATCCTACTTTCTATCCCCGACAAAAAAAATTTACAAATTTGTCGTTTCTGTGTGTGTGTTTGTGTGTGTCTGTGGCATCACACCTTTTGAATTGATGGACCTATTTCGATTAGATTTCGATCGATTCTGATATTATCGAGATGGTTTTAAGCTTAACAGCATCTACGTTTCCTCTGTCGCCTCTGTGGTCTAGCGTTCCAGTTGTTGTTGTTGTTGTTGTAACTGAGGTCCCGGATTCAAACCCCGGGTCGGGCAACAAAAAAGAAAATTGGGTTTTTCCAATTTTCTAATAAAAAAAAACGTTGCTCGGGATTGGATATGTGCCCGATTGGCGATAGGCTTGCCACCTATCCTTGGGACCCAATGTCTTCGGCTAGTCGTAGGTGCCTGGTTGTGCGACTGCCTACCTTTTTGGAGATATGGGCGTGAAGATACTACTACGTTTTGCTGGGAATCGTTGAAAATGCATTTACTTGGTTTTATTTATATTATAGTTACTAGCTACCTATTCCGGTTTCGTTCGGATGGTAATTATTTTGATCATAAATTAAGATGTAAGCTACCCTATCTTTCAAGTTGGATCAAACTGGACACGGTGTGCAAATTTGATTGAAATCGGTTAAGCAGTTTAGGAGTTATCACGAACAAACAACGTGACACGTAATACAACACGAATATATTAAGATTGCAAGAAAATGAAACAAGGATTTCCATATTGCATGTATGGTAGGTACTATAAACATAGGTCGCGAAGGTATTACTCTGGACGAGATATCACAGAACTTTACCATAGTCACGGTGTTATTGCCAAATAAAAACAAATAAAGCATAGGCATAAATTAGCCTCTTGAATGTGGTTCTTATTAAGGTAGTTAGCCTTCCTCATAGGATGAAATATGCGTGCGCGTAATATAGGTACCAACCAAAGATAGAAATATTGTGCTGCTAACCCAAAAGCGGGATAAAACGCCTCTCACATAGATATTATATCTCACGTAACAAATTCTGTCAAAAAAGTATCGGAAAAAAAGAGAACATAATCACTACGTTATCGGGGAAGGATTATTTGTTTATTGTTCAAATTCTTTCTTTGTTTTTGTTTGTAGCGTTAGATTAGTACAACTGTTTTCCATTTTAGCGAGGAGTTTGAGCTGCATCAAAAATACATATAAACCTTTCTCCTATATCACTTTATCTATTAATTCTTTGAATCGACTTTATCAAAAACTCGTGCTTATAAGTAGTACGAGGTCTAAATGTGATGAATGTAGCAGATCTGCAGACATCTGCAACTAAAGCTAACATGGCAAAAGTGAAAGAAGCAGTGGTTATCCTGCAATTTCCGGTGTATCTGTCACGAAAACCTTCTTTTTTACAACAAAAAAAGAACTACCAAAATTGGTCCATTCGTTCAGGTATGATGAGATGACCACGCGAAATGGGAATTCATTGATATATACTTAGGTGTAATGGAATACAGATTGATTTCATTTGGGTCATGTTAATATTACGACAAAATCAATTTAACTTATGAATCTGTATACAGATAAAACTGTCAGTAGGTATATACTTGAAACTACATACGAGTACCACCTTGAGTCTCTGTTTAAATATTGATTTTAATTTAGTAATGGCATCGTAGAGTACACATGCGATACCGGCGTGAAGTAGACAACTTTTATAAAATCATTTTTGGAGATAAAAATGTTAGTTTTTCAAGGCTTTGTCCCCCGCGCCACATCTAGTCCAGTAGGGCTGCTCTTGAGTTTCGATTTCGTGCAAAATTGGAATTGGATTAGAATTATTTTGTACTCTTAAATATAATACTAAGCCAGTAGTAGCGAATTATTAACATTTAGTTTTTAAATAAAGTCAACGAATCCGATTTAATAAATTATTGTATGTTAGTAATATTAATAAATCGCAAGTATTGTGTTCAAGAGTACCAAATGACACAAATGCGATTCCAATATCCAATATGCATGAAATCGATATTCAAAAGTAACCCTTCAGTTCTAACCAAAACCGATAATGATAAAAACGACAAGTACAGTCGTGCAATGATACAAAATTAAAACTTGTTCAGCAATTTTAGGGTTAATTGGTTAATTAGCGTGTTAGATGCTCAGACGACAATCACGACATTGTGACAATGATAACACGTGAAAATGTCGTAGGTTTGCGACAATTCCATCGCCAGCTAGAGACAAACTAGAAATTTATCTACTGTAATCAGTTGAATACCTAGAATCTAGATGGTACTAGCTAGGTATTATCGTTCTCTTTCTTTTTTAATACTTCGTATATTTAAAGTCGGTTAAATTTTAAAAGAAACGAAAAGTCCAGAGCAACTCGTTGTAAATAATAAATCAGACTTAGAGACACTTTAGAAGTTGAACAATGAAGCCGTATGTCGTTTGACCGTCGCAGGTCAAATACTTCTAATTAGGATCATCCTGGCACGCGCTGCCGACGCCGCGTAATTATATTAGCTGGAAATTGTTTAGTTTACTCCTAGCTTCTTACAGAATAGGCGGAGAACCAAATCTAAAGTAAGCATATTTACTAAGCTGCTTATATCTTTACGGCTAGTTTCAGTAATCTATCAACAGTGTTGATAGGCCTACTATAAAGTTTTATTGCTAAGATTTTTTTAAGTTAATTATAAAACACGCTAAGATTTATTAATTTTATCGAACAAGCTATGAACTTTGGGCCATACTGCCACGTCATCCGTATTAGTAAATTCTTTTTCTTATTAGGTACATATTTATTTTCAATTCACTTCCTCAATTCCTTATAACATATTCATAAGTCGTCTTGAGTAAAGCGAGCTTGTCACTCCAGCTCATTAGGTGTGATTTGGCGGCACCGAGGAAACACACGATACACTAATTTCTTCATAAATATTTCACTTGTGCACTTTGACTGAAAAAGCGTCATAATTACAAAAAACTGCGATCTTCTTTTAAGATGGCACCAAAACTTACTAAGATGTTTTTCAATTATTAGAACATAAAAATGGTTGCTTATTTACTGGCCTAAAGTAGCCCTATTATTTTAGATAAGTTATTGTATATCGCTGTTATTCTTTCTGATTTAAAATGACGGGGAGGAATTTTCATCCACTTTTTTATATAAAGCTTTCAGTCATGTGGACAAACTTCAAGAACTCCCATATTGTTACATCTACAAGGGTACTTACTATTTTCCTACTCAGTATATAAAAGGTGATTACGTAACTAAAACGATCACCAAAATTAGTTCACTAGTTCTAAGGTAACATATATAAAACATTATATCGAATTGAGACCCTCCATTTCCAGACGTGTGTTAATAATAAAAGGTATGTTCGGTCCAAACGAAGCGAACATTGCTTGCGTTAACCTTAACAAGATAATAAAGTTATATTTATTAAAATACAGACAGTACAGTTTACGTTACCAAATCATGCCAGAATTTAACATGAAACAGTGGAGCAACACCGCAAGTAAGGTCCTAAACGTCGTCTCATGTAAACTCTCTCGTAAAGCACGTTAGAACTAAGTTCTCTGTAAAAAGCCTTCCAGAACATGTTTTCTAATTTTATGGCAGCTCATAAAAAGCTTTATAGCCTATAGGATGGCTCAATTTCACGTTTTGTACGAATCTGGCAGTTTCCGCTGTCCTGAATATTTAAATATGTTTAGAATAATAAAGTCTTGATGTTTTTAAAGTCTTGTGAAAAACGCGTTTTTTGTAAAGATGGAAGACAAACAAGCGGACGGATTTCCTGATGGAAAGAAATGCTTTCCTTTGGAAATCTGTTGTGCAAAACGTAAATATGTTTTGGAAGGCAAACAAGCAGACGGACAACCGGAACACATCAACATCAAGCAATGACGTTATGGCGGTATATACGGTAAGCCTATGCTAGCCTTTTACGAGCTGCTTGGCAGAAAGGTAGATGGTCTATGGATGGTCAGCACGGACCGACACGGGGATAAACAACTATACAAGTTTTTTTTTATTGTATTGTATGTGTATTTATTTAAATTACCTACCTGGATGATTTTAGCAAAACTTTGCTTAGATTTTATTAAAAATCCATTTGAATAAATATATTCCTGACACAGTAATCGTACCTTTTCTTAACGTTCAATTTGACTGAGTAACCTTCCATAATAACACAAGCAAATAAACTAATGAAAATTCAGTACCAATTTTGGGGCTGATGAATAATTACCACAACTTCCATTGTTTTACCTTTTTATTCCATCGCATACAAATAATCATGAGTTCTTAGAACTTACGATGACGACAAAAGGACATTCCGAAACGATTATAGAAACTAAACTATCAATAACTTTTGCTAAAACTAATATGTTATTATAGCAAATGAAAACGAACTCGACCATCTACTTTTAAAACCAGTAAGAGCACTTTCTCCTCCGGCCGAGGACCACAGCGCTATCTCAGTCACTGAGTCGCGTTGTGACCAGGAACATGACAGCATCACACTGTATATTGTACACAATATAGGAATTTTGCTAGTTTGACGGTAATTGCCTTATGGTATAATTAAAGTGATCTAAAAAAAACGACTTTTCATTTGCCGTCGGGATATAAACAGACAAAATTGCTAAAAATGTGTTCTGCTGCCCATTTTTAGTCGTCTGTACCTATTTTTGTTAAACATCTTAAATATTCAGAATTCACTTTAACACAGTTTCATTATACCTATATATATAGATAAAAGAAAACAAGCAAGCGACTTCTAATGTTATGACAAAATCGTTGCTTACAATTATTCACGCCATTTTGTGACCGAAATATTTGGCCACCCGTAAGTCTAAGGCCACTCTTTACACGAGAATGGAACACAACAACGACTAGCACAGATGTTACAGCGATCTGAAAAGGAAAGGCATTGGTACCAAACAAGTTGAACTCTGGCACCCTGTAATGATAGTTTACATCAGTAATTCTTAAGTGGTCCACGGGAGACTTGACAGGGGTCTACGTGGGGCGGTGATAAGGTAGGGTATAGCCCTACAATTCACCCCCCCACCCCCACCCCTAGTTAAGGACATGCAGGGGACCGATTCCAGCAAAATTTTGATAGTGGTCTATGAAACAAAATAGTTTGGGAATATCTGGTTTACCTAATAGATTAAAAAAAGTATCTTCACGCCCATATCCCCGAAGAGGTGGGCAGAGGCACAACCAGGGCATCCACGACTAGCCGGATAATAATAGATGCCTTTAAAAAATAACACAAACACGGCACTTTAATAATTTTGTACTATAGACACCAACTGAAACCGAAGTTAACCGATTGCTTTTGAAACTACGAAGTGCACTTTCTCCGTAGCGCACAACTGTCTCCGTAAGTCACATGTGTTATGCCGGAAATAAATATTGCAGCAAACATTGCTTACGCAGTATTGTGAGCTTTAAAGTGAATATCTTCTGTCGGTATTTGCTTTGCGTCATTGGTTTGTCCCCTGTTTGCAAACACCGTGTATGTGCGACTTAATATGTATATAATGGTCCAAGATCCTGTCATCCAGACACTTTTTATTTTTTCAAAAAAATCATGAGTTGAGAAACTATTAATACATGCATACGTGCAACTTTGGACAACATTTTTAAAGAATATACAATATACGTAAACATTATTATAATTGGTTGTTGTAAGGCAAAAATAAAATTATATTGGAAGGCAAACAAGCAGACAGATTTCCTGATGGCAAGAAATTCACACCGCCTAAAGACATCAAAGGCGGTAATGGTGCGTTGCCAACCTAAGCAAATGTACCAGCTCCCATACCCTCCGAACCGGAACACATCAACGGCAAGTGCTGACGTTATGGACGAAAACTTTTTCGGTTAATCACAAGAGCTTGTTCTTCTTTTCTATAGCCATGACAAGAAAATCTCTGCATGCTTATTCTATCACTACTGTGTAGGTTTTACTATAATGTTCTCAGCTGAGTGCTGAGAATATTATAAATGATAAGCTATCTAGATTCTATAAACTTTAAGCACTTAAAGAGAAACATGGTATATTTGCGGTGTACTAACCGCGACGTACGGATGTAGAGACAGGTTTATAAACAAAGACAAAGTTATGTCATCCCACACTCGGCGCCAACGAAACCCACGGATGTGACTCATTATTTACTAATTACAATACATAAGCAACTCAGGCTGACTTTCCCTGAGTCTAGTTTTTTTATAGATAGATAAATCAAACAAATATCTTGATGGGGATCGATAAATAAATATCTCTGAACAAGTTACACAAATTAAATCTAGCCCCAAAGAAAGCAAATTATAAGTTTGTGTTATGGGTGTTAGTCAACTATTCTAATACATAAAATATTTTAATAGATACCTGAATAAACTTAATAAACACTCAGACCTGGAAACCAAACAGCTAAATGTTAGTCACACAAATGCCTGCTCCCATCGGGAATCGAACTCGAGCCTCGCGGTTGGTCAATGTAGTTAGGCGTGTACGCTAGCCACTTAACAAACGAGGCGGTCAACACACTTGAACTTAATACTTTTCGCCCATACACACCTAAAATATTAATGGTGTGTGTTCAACCTAAATCCTTATCCTGTCACCCTCGTGTCAGCTTATCGTCTGTCCCGAACCCTAACCACAAGAGGCTTAACTTCTTGAGGTTGGCAACCCATCATTACCATGTTTACTATATCTAACCACCAGGAAATTTATCTGCTTGTTTTTTCTCCGTGCTCATTAAAAAAATCCTGTGATTTTTATAATAAATTAGCAATGTTTTTTCTTTACAAAAACGATTCATTCATCTTCTAAATCTTTTATCTACTAATAAGAACTCGTCGGCATCAACACAGAACTGCTTTGTGTTACGAAAGTGGTCTATTTATAACTCAAAAGAGAGCCGCTTCGTCGTCAAAAGGCTAAGATTGGATAAGCAGACATTTAGTTCATTGGGGGATTTTTAGTTCTTTTTACAAAGTGTTAAATTAAACATGGTTGAAATGACACCATCGCCTGCTAGTAGGATTATCTATACTGCTTGTTTATTCCATTTGCAGAATTGGTAGTAGAGTCTATAATTACCTGTCACATATTTGCCATTGTCATGTTCCGAATTCGAGAGTAAGAAAGCCGGCAAACTCATAAAAAATACACAAAAAATTAACACAAGAGGCTTAAAAACCCAGCCTAAGTTTGTCAGCGCAGTGCTAACATCTATAGAGATAATTAGCCAAGTAAATATGTAACTCTGTATACTACAAATGCTATCCGCTTCCCTGTAAGGGAATTAGGGAAGATATATGTATGTATGTATGTCTGTATGTCTATAAAGTTCTCCATCTGCTTTTTAAAAATAAAATTATCTTACGCTTACAACAAAAAAATAATACAAATCGATCTGCCACCAAAGTAAGCAAAATATATGCTTGTGTTATGGGTGTTAGTCAACGATTGTAATACAAATAATAACAAAAATTACAGAATCAGATGTCACGGTGTTAGTGATGGTAAGCCTATGCTCGCCTTTTACTAGCTGCCTGGCAAGAAGGCAGATGGTCTATTCTGCAAAACAGCTTAGAACAACATGGGAAAAAAGCAGTAAATACAGTTATTTTATAAATTGTATGTTACATATGTGTATACTACATACATACATATGCATCTTCACGCCAAATCCCTAACGATGTAGACAGAGAGTACCGTTAAATGTTATAATAATTCTAATAGAAAAATTTACAGTTTTGATGATTTCAGGCAAGTCAGAAGTTACTCTCATGCGTACGTTGTAGAAGCTCGTAAATAAGTAAACACCCGGACCCAGAAATACGCACTTATTGTAATCACACAAATACCTACGCCTTCTGGAATCGAACTTTAGACTCGCAAATTGGATAGTGTTAGGTGTGTACATTAATCTCTCGATCAACGAGTCTATAAATTTTTTTATTAGTATTATGAATGTAACTCTATCATACTATTACACAAAAACATTAAGAGATGATCCTCGAAAGAAGTACCTACATACAATTAAAACATCCATATCCTCGTAACTGACATTGAAAAGGGGTAATCAATACACTTTTATGTATTCAGACATTTATCACGTCCCATCACAGTAATGCCAATAACACGGACAGGGCTGCCAACCATCTAAATCAAATCGTGTCACTTGATATTTTCATGTTTGAAGCTCAAGTTCCATGTAGAGCCAGACATTCGTTATTTAATAAAACTAGAGATAAGAAGTATTGGATATATGAATAAGTCGTGGATTAGGTTATTCTGGTAGACATAATTTTTTTATGTTTTAAGATAGCGAAGAAGCTGATAACTCCAAATAGTAAGACACAATTGTTATCCATATACGTCATATATGTTACTGGAGCATTACTGATTTATAACGGGGATCAAAGAACATGTAAAAAAATAAAATAAAGTAAATAAATTATATCACGTCGTTCATTGCCACATACCACGCACCGAATTCCTTGCCAAATATCACTACTCTTAGGCTTCTTTCATTTTCTTTATGATATTGAAAGGCAAACAAGAAGCCGGATTTCCTGTGCTAAGAAATTCACGCCGCTTAGAGACATCAAAGGCCTGAGACCTCAAACAAAAGTGTACCGGCTACCTTATCCTCCAATCCGGACCACGTCGATGTGCTGACGTTATGACGGCAGAAATAGATAAGGCGCTGGTACCAACCAGAACGGGTCACTGCAAAACTCTCACGGTGTTAGTGACGGTAAGCCTATGTTCCCTTGTTACTAGCTTCCTGGCAGTTAGGCAGATGGTCTATTTTGCAAAGGAGTA
>NJDD01000762.1:0-29167 GCA_002245505.1 Calephelis nemesis
CCAATGGACTGGCAGGGATCGCGACGTGCACGCTTCTGGCCAATGACCCCCAATCTCAAAAAAATGATCATTTAAGTATTGATTTTTAAATCTTACATAATATTGCGACGTAACTTTATCAGAAAATTCATTAGTTTTTTTTATTCCAATGTTATAAAAATTCCTCAATCGTATCCTAATAACTGATTTTGTAAACCACAAACAACTTTCTATTAACATTGTCAGTAAAAAAATGTTATCATTTAAGTATCGATTTTTAAATCTTGCAAAATATTGCGCAATGGCAGCCGCCTTGTCAGTTGAGTTTGCGTTTTTTGCATATTTGAAAGGTAAACAAACGGGCGGATTTAATAATGATATGAAATGTCGCCTAAAGCATTAGTGATTGATATATTGCCAACATAAAACTGGCATATTAACACACACGACCAACAGAGACCAAATATACTTTTAACCCAAGACGGAAGAGGGATGTTATTAATTTGACGTGTATATGTATGTCTGGCATCATAGCTCCGAAATGAATAAATAAATTTTAAAGTGAGATTTTTGTGATGTTTAAAAGTAGACGTCATCGAGAGATTTTAAGTTTGATCTTAAGTAAGTATCTTCACGCCCGTATTCCTAAAAAAGTAGACAGACTTACAACCAGGTCACCTATGACTAGCCGAAGACACAAAGTCCCACAATGTAATAGTTGGCAAGCCTATCGCCAACCGGACACTGGATATGTGTCCCGGGCAACGTTTTTTTTATTAGAAAATCAAATTTGCTACTTTGTTTGGTGCCCGACCCGAAGGTCGAACCTGGGACCTGAAGCAGTCAAGTCGTACGCCGGACCGCTAGACCACAGACGCGACAAGAGATATATATTTTGATAGGTTTTGTTGGAAATAATTCAATATCTTAATTTTAGAATTATATAAATAATGATGAGCACCTGTATTTATTTTACACTAGTTGTTGGCTACAGGTTCGCTTACATATTAAAATTATTAAACCCTGGCACAGAAACACCTTGAAATATCAGTAAAAGTACGTACGTAAAGAATGTAGTATGTACGATCTTCAAGATCGAATAAATAGAAATAGCTCAAAGTAAGTATAAAGCATAAAAACTAATTTTATTTGAAATGTTCAACCATTTTGACAGAAAAGGTAATAGGTAGGTAAGCTTTTATTAATTTGACAGACATTCGAGATTTCCTAAAATCCTATTAATATTATAAATGCGAAAGTTTGTATGTATGGATGTATGGATGTTTGTTACTCTTTCACGCAAGAACTACAAAGCCGATTACGATGAAATTTGGTGTGTAGGTAGCTGAAGACCCAGAATAACATATAGGCTAATTTTCACCCCGGAGTTCCCGCGGGATTGGGACTTACGCGGGTGAAACCGCGGGGCGCAGCTAGTATATAATAAGGCCGTTCTCGTGTTTGTAAAAAAATAAAGTTTAATTATATTAAACGATAAAAAGTGTAAAATCGGTAGTTAACTTTATTATCAGTCCATCCCAGCTTCGCACGGGTAGACGAACTTCTATGTTATCCTAATATATATAAATTGCGCGTCACGTTGTTTCTAAACTACTGAACCGATTTCAATTAAATTTACAGACCGTGTGCAGTTTGACCTAACTTGAAAGATAGGATAGCTTACATCTCAATTGATCGGTGGCGAATCCGCGGGTAACAGCTAGTTATAAACTTCAAACTTATTTATTTTGTAAAAATAGGGTGACATATGATGTTACAAAAAATACATGCACTTATTCCTATTTTGCCAATTTACTGGCATACAAAAATTATTACTTTCTTCAGAATCAATCATAGACCTACCTATTCTAGGAGTTTGATTTAAAATTAACAATACAATACAATACAAATAACATCATTATTATAACTTAAATTATTAAAACAATACAATAATTAATAAATACTAGTTTCCATATTATTTTTAATTATTCTACATGTTGTCATTATATTAATATTAATTAAAATGTCAAAATAATAATAATTATAATTGTAATAATAATAATAACGTGATAATCTGATCTACATCTTGTCTTTAAAATAATCTTTACTTTAAATATACTTATAAACCTTCCTCCTAAATCACTTTTTCTATTAAAAAACCGCATCAAAATCCGTTGCTTAGTTTTAAAGATCTAAGCATACATAGGGACAGCTAAAAGCGACTTTGTTTTATACAAAGAGTTTGTTTTATATATGTAGTGATACACCATAAATACGATCCTATTAACATAATTTATGCAAAAATTTGTCTGTTTGTTTGTCACTTCTTCACGCAAAAACTGCTCAACTGATTTTCGTGAAATATGGTACACATATAGGGTAACTTGAATTAACACATAGGATAGTTTTTGTCCCGAAATAATGTTTCTGTGGGAGCACGCGGGCAACCACTAATTGGTTATAAAATTCACAAATGGAAAGTAAAGAAAAAAAATTAAGAAAAAACTTAAAAAAAAGAATTAGATACAAAATCCAACATACCTAAAGTAGGAATAAATAGGCTTTTTTTAGTTTACCACCTTTGACGATGCCATCAGGAGATATGCAAATCATCGTGAGCTAGCCCAGCTAAAGCCCAAAAAACAGCCATCACAATCCACACTTCTCTGAACCAGGCAAATCTCGGCCTTGATATAGGTTCTCCGGTAGACCTCAACACATAGAACAGGTTAGCAATTTCAAAACATTATGCAACATTACTTTACCAGTAACTTATAATATACAGAGACTTACTTGAAGTAGATATAAATAACTTTATGTTAATGGCTACATTCCAATCAAAATATTGTAAATGCAAAAATTTGCCTGTTAAACGTTAATAGGTATACGGTGAACCGATTTTGATATAAAACTTCATCAAAATTTTATATGTATAGCAGCCCGTCAAAGATTAGCACGTGTGTACAAAATTCTATGTTATCATACAGTAGCGGCCTGCTCCGGCTTCGCACGGGTATAAAATATACATAAAAACTTTTCTCTTTAAACACTTCATCTATTAAAAAAACGTATCAAAATCCGTTGCTTAGTTTTAAAGATTTAAGCATACAAATGGACATAGGGACGGAGAAAGCGACTTTGTTTTGTAATATGTAGCGATGGTTTGTTCAAACATCTTTCTCTTCTGAGGTCTAGCGGTCTAGGTTGAACTTGCATACATGAGGTCCCAGGTTCGATGCCTGGGTCGGGCAACAAAAAATATTAGGAAATGTATATATTCTATGTCTAACAAAAATAACGTTGCCCGGCATTAGATATGTGACTTTTAGACCTAGAGATAAGCCCACCTTCTGTGCATTTCTGTTTATCACCGTCCATGTTTTATGTAATAAATTGTGTACAATAAAGAATCAAATAAATATGTACCCGGTTGGTGATAGGCTTGCCACCTATCACATTGTGGGGCTAGTCGTAGGTGCCCTGGTTGTGCCTCTGCCTATCTTTTCGGGGATATGGACGTGAAGATACTTACAGACTACTTTTTTCAAAAATCAACCTGCAAAGGCTTTTATTGGAGTATGAAAGATTGTATTAAAATTTCGAACCCTCATTAACTTTACTTTGAAAAGGTCACGGGTAAAAAGCTAATTGATTATAATAATGATATTCCGCCTTATTGTATAAAGGCGTTCTTATTACGAAACCAAGGCTCAAAACAAGTTTTATGAGAAAAATGTTATACGCCTACCTATAATAACTGTTCTATGCAAAACAAATAAAAAAGCCAGCCAAGTGTGAACTAAAATCACGCATGGGTTTCGTATTACTATTGATTATTAATTTATATGAAAAAAATATTAATATTTTGTGGGTCGCAATTTATCCTACTCTATTGCTTTTTTCTGACATATCACAAAACCCAACCTCGCTTCCATACAACTACGTTGGGATAAGCACAGAATTATGCAAAGCGAGTCTAGCTTTTTGACTCAAAACCTCGCTTTGAAATAGCTTACCCAATGCAGTGTGAATGACACTATTCTCACTCACTCTCCTTTCAACATCCGCGGTGTACCTTCCAACCATGCTAAAAGCACAACCAAGATATACAATTTCATTCACCTGTTCTAGCACTACATCATCAACTATTACAACCGCAAGAACGAAGAAGAAGAGAAGACTCTTCTTCTGCGTCTATTTCAAACACCGTTTTAGTGCTTAGACCTTCGCGAATAATATTGACTATTTTTTATCATAATAAATTTTAGTATTCCCACAGGAATGCCACACCGACTTCAAAAAAGGAGAAAGAAGTTCAACTCTAATATTATTTGATTTCTCCGTCATTTTTGAACCGATTTCAATTTTTTTTTATTATTTGAAATGACGTACTTCCGAGGTAGGCTTTATCATCCCAGGTAAAAAAACAAAAAGGAAAACTCTTAATGTTTGTAAAACAATATGATTTACTGATAGGAATCGAAAAGAAAAAGAAGATAAGAGAAAAGAAAAAAATATTTATTTGCGTAATACGAGTGTTACAATGATGCTGCATAATTATTTAAGCGTTCCAACATATTCTACCAACTTGTGGTGTGCAAATATTTTAATAGGTATTAATCAAATTAGGTACTGCAACTATTTACTTACTATTTACACTATGCATTTACTGTTTTTTTTAAATTTATTACATGATTATCACTATACAGTATAAAACAAAGTTGCTTTCTCTGTCCCTTTGTCCCTTTATATGCTTAAATATTTAAAACTACGCAACGGATTTTGATGCGGTTTTTTAATAGATAAATTGATTGAAGAAGAAGGTTTACATGTATATTTTATACCCGTACGAAGCCGAGGCGGGCCACTAGTTTATTAATAAAATCAATTTATAGAATGTAAATTAATATATCCCTATCTATACTAATATTATTAAGAGGAAATATATTGCGAGAAATAGGAGAGGAGGAGAAGGAGGATTTTGTTTGATTGTTTGAAATAAAATGCCTCCAAAACTACTGGACCGATTTCAAAAATTCGTTTACTTTTAGAATGCTACATTATCCTTGAGTGCTATAGTATTTGTTTCATCAATCCGGTAAAGTAGAAGCCAATTTACAAAGGCGAAGTTGCATGAAACTGCTAGTCTACCATAAACTATCACTGTTTTTGCAGTTTTTCAGCTATAAAATTATATCACAATTGTGTAAAATCCGTCTGCTCGTTTTCTTGACATTAAAACGCATGACCCAAACAAGTGTATCATTAAGTGAATTAATATTGAATCACAAGCACATGTATGGCTACCCTTTGTAATAGGATCTCATTTAAAATGTGAAAACGCGAACAATTCTACTTTAGTGATAGCCTTACACATACCTTGGGGCCTAATTAGAATTAAATACGTCCAATTTATCTGTGATAATCCATATGTCCAAGCTAATATTATGAAAGTAGCAAGGTAGTATCAAAAGTACGAGAATAATCCCCGTGTTGGTTCGGCAAGCAGGCAGCTCGTAAAAGGCGAGCAAAGGCTTAATGTCACTAGCACCGTGACATCTGACTAGGTGGTAGAGTTTCGCAGCGACTCACCCGGATTGGTACCCCCGCCTTACCTATTCCTGCCGTCATGACGTGTTCCAGTTCCGAGGGTAAGGTAGCCGGTAAACTTACTTTTGCTCAAGGCCTAACATCCCGGCCTCAGGTTGGCAACACACCATTACCACCTTTGGTGTCTCTACGCGGCGGAAATATCTTACCATCAGGAAATCCGTCTGCTGGTATGCCTTCCAATATCATAAAAAAATAAGCAAATAAAGTCAAAGATATCGTCTCTGTGGTCTAGTGGTTGTTATTCTTACACATACCTTGGGGCCTAATTAGAATAAAAATACATCCAATTTATCTGATAATCCACATTTCTATGCTAATATTATGAAAGTAGCAGAGTAGTATTAAAAGTACGAGAATAATCGATTAAGCAAATAAAGTCAAAGATATCGCCTCTGTGGTCTAGTGGTTCAGTTGTTGGACTTGACTGCATGAGGTCCCGGGTTAGAATCCCGGGTCGGCCAACAAAAATAAAATTGGATTTTTCTAATAAAAAAAAATTGTTGGCCGGGATTGGAAATGTGCCCGGTTGGCGATAGGCTTGCCACCTATCACATTGTGGAACTTAGTGTCTTCGGCTAGTCGTGGGTGCCCTGGTTGTGCCTCTGCCTGCCTCTTCGGGGATATGGGCGTGAAGATACTTTTTTTTTTCAATTTATCTGTGATAATTTATATTTCCATGCTAGTATTAAAAGTATATAAGTAAGTAGTAAGTAGCAGGGTAGTATTAAAAGTACGAGAATAATCGATTAAGCAAGTAAAGTCAAAGATATCGCCTCTGTGGTTGAATGAATTGGACTTGAATTCATGAAGTCCCGGGTTCGAATCCCGGGTCGGGAAATTTTTTTTTTAATTTTCTAGTAAAAAAAAAGTTGGATATGTGCCCGGTTGGCGATAGGCTTCCCACCTATAACATTGTGGGACTTATGCCCGATTTCACCAAGAGCCCCTATACTTTAGGGGACCTTTTAACGTTACTTATGGGACTGTTTTCATATAAAACAGTCCCCTAAATTACGTTAAAAGTCCCCTAATATATAGGGGCTCTTGGTGAAATCGGGCATTAGTGTCTTCGGCTAGTCATGGGCTAGTTTTTTGAAAGGACCCTACTTGGTACGGCCTGCGTGGGTGCCCTGTGAGAATATATACAACAAAATAAATTCTTAGTTGAGAGAAGGATATCAATCCAACTGTATTTTTTATGATATTGGAAGCCAAACAAGCAGATTTCCTGATGGTAAGAAATTCACGCCACCTAGATACACCAAAGGTGGTAATGGTGCGCTGCCAACCTGAGGCTGGGATGTTAGGCCTTGTCGAGTTTACCGGCTACTTTATCTTCCGGAACGGAACACGTTAACGGAAAGCACTGACGTTATGGCGTCAGGAATAGTTAAGGCGTTGGTACCAATCCAGGCGAGGGACTGCGAGAATCGACCACCTAGTCAGATATCACGGTGCTAGTATCTGCCTGATTGTTACGCTTTCATTGCTATACCGTTATAAAAAAATCATTCATTTTTTTAATACATATATTACTTGTTAAGTAAAATATAAGAACATATTACTTGTTAAGTATTAAATGGCAATACTAACTTTTGACCGACTCGTCGCTCATATGTTTAACTAGCTGACCAGAAACTCCGTTCACTTGGTACTTTATTATCTCCTCTTTTATATGTCAGATGACAAGCAAGTTCAAGGGTTTCTCTACATTTCGGAATTCACGTTATTTGGTCACGTTATACAGAGTGTTGGTATGTCCAAAATTTCTAAATTACAAAAGTTATGACTTGGAAAAAAATACTTATTACCAAAAATTGCTTATTGTTATGACTTGAAAAAAAATTAGGAGACAATCTGTAAAGTACAAACTACAAATCATTCTAGCCCAATTCAGTTTTTAACCGTTTCACAGGAACCTGTTTATCCAAGGATAAAACAACAACATAGCCTATCCATCAGTACAATTTTGTTACGATCGATTCAGTATATTTGTCGTGACAGACAGACAAATAATTAAAAATGCTAAAATGTGTTTGGTAAAATGTAAAAATGCTAAAGTGTGCCATTTTAGTCGCCTTATCTACTTTTGTTCTTTTTATAAGTATAGATTAATTATAAGGGTTGAGATAACCTAAATGACAAGAAGCTCACGTCCATCTCCCAAGCATAGACTACCCGCTTGCAAAATTTCATCTTGATTAACTTTAAAAGTGACGGATTTATTTGATTCCATAATCTAAGATAGGGTCTTCTAGGTTATAGAATTTCGAAATCCTTTAAAGACATTGCTTTCAAAATTATAATTATCTTTGCACAAACTTTCAACTCGATCCGTCAAATGGATTGAGTTTAACTTGGATGGACGAGTCGGTCACCTTTCCCTTTTATCTACAAATAGATAATGTTAATTATAAAAACATGCTAAGAGTCATGTGGTCGACATAATTTTAACCGAGTTCAAAAAAACGTGGAGGTTCTCAATTCGGCTGGTACATCTGTTTTCTCGGTTATATGTATGTATACCGATTTCCCCGAGGTTTCTTAACCGATTCACGTAGGTACCTAATTCATTTTTGTTTTATGCGGAAAAGTTTCGAATTGGTCCTATAAAAAATTTATTCAGTTAGGCCCATTAATTTTTATTTTAGAAGCATTTTTTTTCTACTTTCACCTATCCCGATGTTTATATTAATTAAATTAAATCAGTATCTTTACGCCCATATCCCCGAAGACGTAGGAAGAGACACAACAAGGGCACCCACGACTAGCCGAAGACACTAAGTCCCTAAATAAGTAAGTAAAAGAGATTAGTAATAAACTACCGACTTTAAACCTATCAGTAAATAGCACATATAAATAGTATATAATTAATAATATCAAATCTTCATTATATTTTACTTTTTAGTTTCGAAGTCGGTTTTTTTTTAACTTAGTTATATTTATATTAAAATGACTCTACCACAGACCATCTGTTACAATGAGTTAGTTTAAGAATATATTAACCACTTTCGGAACATTGTTTAGATGATAAATAAACGAATGGGTTTCCGATTTATTTTTGTATGTATTGTTATAATTATATCAAAATTAATCTAATTTTCCCCTGGTCTTAGCATCATACGTGAACGTATGGATTTTTGCTTATTACTTTTTGCTGTGTTAGTACAAAAAACATAGGTCAATATAACGTCTGTAACCTCATACTAGTACGCAAATAGTAATAAAAGTCAGGAAATTCTTACGCAATGGAATATCAGGCTAATATCAATAAATTTGACAGTAACATGATTACCAAAATGTCCAATAACCGCTAAGCCTGCCTTACGAGCTGCCAAGAGCACCTTCATGACCATGTCCCCGAAGCGTTAAGCAAAGACACAACATGGATAACCGCGGCTAGAAGACACTAGATCCCAAAACGTAATAGATGGTAAACCTATCGCCAACAGACACAAATCAAATCCCGGGCAGCTTATTTTTAGGAAATTGAAAAAAACACGTTTTCATTTTGTGCCTGGCAACGGGTCGAACCCGAGACCACCTAAAGTCAAATCCATTACCGGATATTGATGTTCAGCAACTTCCACCTTGCATATTCCTGCCGCCACAACTAGAGTATGTAGCGTTCTTATATGAATATAAATAAGGTAGATGACAGACTTGTACATTACGCCGAAAGCTATATACATATCGAGGGGTGAAAGCCTATTTGGCTTAAGCGCCACCCACGGCGAAATTGAGTTATATACCTTGTTGGAATCAGCGGATTTTTCTGGGTCGAATAAGAGGGTCCCCGTAAAGATTGGATGAAGTTTTGACGCTGAAAACAATTGACACTGTGGCCTTATTTTAGAAAAATAGTGTATTAAACGCCAAAAAATTCAATAAAATTTTAGAGGCTATGGATATGAACCACACAAATATCTTACAAAAAACCGCTTAAATTGTTTTTATTTTCCCAATTAAAATACTCCATGGCGGTTGAAGCGTTTTGCCTGCCATTACTTTTTAGAGGTGACGGCGCTTCAACTTTTTTCCTTCATGTTTTTTTTTATGATAGCTGTTGTTTAAATCATTATCGTCGAATGCTAAACTTGACAAGCGTGTTGTTTCAGACAGTTATCCGTACTCTAAAATCTCATTGAGTGTCGGCCAAGTTTACTTGGGGCTACTTGAAGCACGTATCGAAACTCAAAATAGTGATATCTATGTCCGTTCATACATGCAAATATCACTATGTGATATGTTAGTATAGACCTGACGTACGTCTTGTACAACCCCAGCTTCGTCTTCAGAGGGAGTCATGAGGAAAGCACCGGGATCGTTTCCTTAACGTGGGTGCTCATTGTCAGTCCGGAGTCTATAGTGACCCCGAGGTATTTAACATTACGGGACCACTTAATCTCTTGGGCGCCGAGTAAGTATTAAAATTTTAGGTATTTAATATGATATTTATTCAGAATCTACTTTTCAAACTGCGTAAAATCAATTGTGGATTCCTGTAACTATTTTCAACTGAGGTTTGTGTATGTAACTTGGTAACTTATTGTTGATTGAAGGATGTTTGAGAATATTTCAATGAATAATTTTCTAAGGGATCTTCTTATCTATACATAGTATAAAGCAAAGTCGCTTTCCGCGTCTGTCTGTATGTATGTATGCTTATATTTTTAAAACTACGCAACGGATTTTGATGCGGTTTTTTTCAATTGGTAGAGTGATTCAAGAGGAAGGTTTATATGTATAATAACATGCCTCATACATTAGAGAACCACTGATAATTTCAAGATTTCTAATGCGAAGTCTTAAATAAATGGATTTTTTTTGCGCTTGCATTGCAAACGCTGGCTGAACTCTACGAGATAGGTCAAAATAATGTACTAAGTATTGTTTACCCTAAAAAGGTCTACAAAAAAGTTCGCGATGGTATATGTCTATCTCTTAGGGATAACTTACAATAACCAATTTTTATCCTTTACTTTTTACGAAAAATAATGGCTCATTTACGAAGCGATTTAAAGCAATACAACATTAATCCTTATCTAATTAAGTATCTTAAATAAGTTTTAAATTTAATATAGAACAAAATAGCCCTTTAGAGAATGTAAATTAAACGAATAGTTTCGGAGATATTACAGGTTTAAAATATAGGGACATCGCGGTTGCGGCGGTACCGGCTGGCCGCGGTGCGGCTTTTTCATAGGACTGTAATTTACAGCGATCGCACGCATTTATCGGAGGTCCCTTACGAGGAAAATAACAAACTTAATAAAAACGTGCTTTTCAGCGCGACATTTTTTATCTAAATTGTATAAACGTTCGGAATTTAATAATACACACTAATATTATAAAGTTTGTATGCGAAAGTAACTCTGTCTGTCTGTCTGGAACCTTTTCACGCCTAAACCACCCAACCGATTTTGCTGAAATTTGGTATGTAGATAGTTAGCATGTATGAGAAGGACATAGGCATATTATTTTTTGGAAATTCAACCCCTAAATGGGTTAAAAGGGGTGGCAAAGTATGTATGAGAAAAATATTTTTATTGCACATTTTTGCATGAAACTTTGAATTAATGCTTTTTAGTACAAATTATGAAACACGTATATCAGGATTTTTTGAGATTCACCCCCATTAAGGGTTAAAGGGGGTATCTAAGTTTCTATGGGAAATTTAATTCTATTGGAATATTTTGCGTGACACTGAAATAATGCTCTGTAACACAAATTATTAGATACATATCTAAGCGTTCTTTGAAAATGAGGTTGAACGGGGGTGGCACAATTTGTTTTTGAAAAACAGTATTTTTTACCATAAGTCCATAACAATGAACCACGTACATCAGTTTATCATTAAAGAAAAACACACAAAGAAATGATGATATACATAGCAGCAAAATTGGTTAAAAATTCCTACTTCCCTACTAATAATACAAATGCGAAAGTTACTCTGTCTGTCTGTCTATAACGCTTTCACGCTTAAACCAGTAAATCTCTTTGCCTAAAGTAAAAAAAAACCTTTAAAAGTAAACAGTAAATTTTTATTTGTTTTTTTTTGTTGCCCGGACCGGAAATAGAACCCAAGATCTCAAGAAGTAATTCCGAAGACGGATGGTTAGACCTCAGAGACGATACGAATATTTCTAAAATTTCAATAAAAAACTGTTAGAGGTTTCCATAACTTGCTATACAGTTTAATTTAACAGGATTTGCCTAAGTGCAGATAAAACTGTAAACACAATAACGTATTCCTACTATTTATCTGAGGTGAAATTAGAAAAGAGAAAGTGTATGTTCAGTTTTGACGGCAAAATTGCTGAATTGATTTTAATATTTACAAAAAAATAGATGAAACTTTGGATAGTGATATAGGCTACATTTTATCCTAAAATTTTAACGAGCAGTGTTGAAGAGCTAAATATCGAATTAGAGACTACGCGGGCGAAGCCGCGGGTAACAGCTAGTATTTTAATAAAACACCATCTCCACTAATATTGAAGTTTTAAAATGAGAAATAATTGCATGGTATCATTCGCGAGTCATAATAAAGTTATACAAACAAATGCGATTTAAAACAACTGCTTTTATTATAAATTGTTGCTTAAGCTGTTATGATTTGATCCTGAAATTATAAATTTTGCTTCTTCAACCAAATAGGTTTATTCTATTGAATTAAAGGATAGTTGGTTAAAGCATTTATCCAAACTAGAAATACAATTAAAATAGTAGTTAAAGCCTTTTACTCGGACCGATCAGCAAAATAAAGTGGCTGTTAAACTGTTTTCCCTGACTCTATTACGCGGCCATTTGGTGTTAAACGACATTTATTTTTGAAATTATTACAATGACAAAGTTAAGAATATGACAAGAATTTGACTATTTTAAAAATTAACTAGATTGTAAAACTTTTAGGCAAAAATAACCAGTAGTTTTTAAATTATGATTTTTTTTCGAAATCAAAAACTTTGAATCGCTCTCCTGTAAAGTTAAAAAAATTGCACTTAAACCAAATAGGTTTTCATCCCTCAATATTATTATCGAACGCGGCTTATAGCCGCGACTGATAAATATATACATGTACCGTCCGCGGACGTTTTCGGCTGACAAAAACATCTTGCGCGCATATTTGGGACGTCCCAACGCTCTACGTCACATCCGCGACTTACATCCGATAGTTTGTACGGCTCAGTGTTGAGTATACTTTCATAATCTAGAATTACGCCGTATGTCGCGGCTGACGGACGCGTATGTTTAGGTAGTATGTTTCCACCTTAACAACGGCTATAGGACTGTTAAGCTCATAAATAAACTATGACTATATAGCAGTGGTGCCCAAACGGTCTATAGCCAGAGGTTCTATGGTCGATCTTAAAAGTTAAGTCAGTTAGTACCTACAAGTTTTTATTTTTGAATATTTTTTATCTACAAATGTGTGTAAATAGTAAGAAACTATGTAATACTGCTAATAACTACTCATGATTACAACAAAAACTTAGATAAAGCTGTCAATCTTAAACCCTTAACTTTTTCTCAAGTCGATCTTTACAGCAAAAAGTATAGGCACCACTACTATATAGGTCATGGTTGTCTTACTATAAAGGATTTATTTGCTGTCTTATGCCATAAAAGAAAGACGTATGTAAATTTATAATTTTACAACATGTTGTAAAATAAGTAATTGTTATGTTAACGTATCATTAATTACGTATTTACTTTTCATTCAGTGGTTTCATTGTTATTCTTGTAAATTATTATCTGTCTAGTGTTTGTGGAACGATAAATAGTTACAAAAACATCATAAACTACGGATTTTCTGTATCATTTAATAATGATTATGAATTGGGTACATGCCAGGATCAAGATAATATTAGTGCAGGGCTAGGATGCAACGGTAGAGATTTCTCTACTAACATAATCAATCAGGTTTCACTTTCAGAATATTTTGACATGGACCATGTAAGGAGTACTTATGCGCGTCGATATTTTTTGAAAAAATCTTTGTTTTCCATGGGATTCCATCATCAGATCTAGACTTGGTGTTAATATTACCATTTTAGACGAACTCTCTTTCGAGTAAAAAACATTTTAGAATTTTAAAATTATTTAATTATTTATTATTTCTATATATATTTATTTATTTATATTAATTAATTTTAGAATTATGACGGAGAAATCGACTCACATATATGAGTAAATATAGGAGTCGAATATAGCGTGCATGCCTAAACACTTGGGTTTGATTCCCGACGGGGGCAGGTATATGTGTGATGAATATTTAGATGTATGCGTTTCCGGGTGTGGGCGTTTTTTAAATTTAAATAATCTGATATCTATTTAAGTATTTTTATGTATAAGAATCGTTGACTAATACCCATAACACAAGTATATGATTTGGTTACTTTGGGGTTTGATTCAATTTACCTGTCCAGGGGTATTTATTTATAAATTTTTGCTTATTGTATAAAACATTGACGAGTTGAAAAAAACAGCCAAAGTCAGCTAAAACATTGACGAGTTGGCAACCATAACGTCATGTGTTCCGGCTTAGAAGGTTTCTCTGGTTAGGGAAGGGGGTAATGTTACGATTTTACTTCGTTACTCGGTAAACTTACTCGTACTTTTGCTTAAGGCCTAACATCCCTCAAATTGGCAACGCATCAATACCACCTTTGGTGTCTCTAGGCGTGAATTCCTTACCATCGGAAAACCCGTCTGCTTGTTTGCCTTCCAATATCATAAAAAAACCCTCTTTTTCCAGTTGGTTGGAAATAGCAAGGCCTACTTCGTAGTAATTTAAGACTGACAGTCACAATACGATACTTTGTAAGCGTAATACGAAACTACGAAATAGAATACGAAATCCAATACCACAATAAATAGTGCACAAATAAAATCCATAGTGTATGTAACGTGACCGGTGATTGGATTTTACACGATTGTAAGCGAGGTATATATGTAGTATGTGTGTGTACAAGGTTACATTTTACGACCCAGCCAAAGTTTGAGAGACTGCTAAGCATTGATAACAGTTACGATATACAACATAGAAAAGAACTAAGAGACTAACAAATAATACCATCTATCCAACGCAAAATATAAAACGCATTGTTAAAAAGTATATAAATCACTCAGGTGATTACCGCCGAACGAAGTGTCAAACATAGGTGGGAGGAAATCACGGCTCGTACTAATATAACATAACATTTTATCAATTGGGACCTCAAGAATGCAAGTCCGACCTGGACCGCTAAACCACTGAGGCGATCAATTAAGAAATTTAGAAGTAATGTTTGAAATGCATTTTTAACTTTGAAATTAAACCCTGTATATGCCTTATGTTATAGAAGGGTAAGTGCACAGACCACCTACATAGACACATTATATATAAACTGAAGTTGAAATGTTATGTTACTATAAGCGTTAGTCTGTTTTATCACCGGTATGAGATGCCCCTATTGCCCTGTGTGGTAACCTATATATGACGTCCTGTCGCAGCTAGTAAGAGGTGGGCAAAGGTTAAATGACATTGCAAACAAGACCACTGATGGTAGAGTGTCGTGCCGCAATTCCTTCAGGATAGGGATTCACTGCCTTACCTATTCCTGCCGCAATCATGAAAATATCATGTTATGGTCTAGAGGCTAGGGTAGCTGGTAGACTTGCACAATAGGTCTTACACCCTGGCTAAAGGACAGTACGCAACTGTAATATCTATAGTCTATATTCCCCGTGTTGGTCCGAGCTCCTTTGCAGAATAGACCATCTGCCTTTGTGGCAGGCAGGTCGTAAAAAGCGAGCATAGATTTACCGTTACTCACACCGTAATATTTGACAAGGTGGTAGAGTTTAGTAGCGACTCACCCGGATTGGTACCTTAGTCCATTAGATAGGTAATGGGCCTTACCTATTCCTGCCGCCATAACGTCAGTGTTTGTTGTTGACGTGTTCCAGTTAAGAGGGTAGGTTAGCATATTATATACTTACTTTTACTTGGAGTCTAATATCTGGGCCTCAGGTCGGCAGCGCACCATTACCACCTTTAGCGTCTATAGGCGGCGTGAATTTCTTACCATCAGGAAATCAGTCTGATTGTTTGCCTTCCAATATCATAACATATTATATAAACGTGATGTCGTGGGACACCAAGTAGGAACGAAATGTTAATTCGGCTAATGTAGAATCGATACAATTCATGAGTATATAACTCGTACTATGCATTGGCGGGGTGGAGTGAGGGAGAATGAGAAAGGTATTATACATTAATCGCTTGTGTATACGACTGTCGCGCCTGCGCACGTCTTATTTAACGGTATTATTCCACGGGTTTTACTTACGGTTTTTTACTATCACATTATTTTCAGTTCGGTCGCGCAGCAACTGTCGCGCCTGCGCACGTCTCATTTAACGGTTTCATTTCAAGTTTTTTTCTTATGGTTCTTACTAGCACATTTTTTTCAGTTCGGTCGCGCAGCAAAATCTTTATATATATATATTTATATTTAAGGAACTTCGTTTCAAAAATTATAGGCTACAGATGTTTCTTACGATCAGGACAGGCGTACGCTTGCTTGTTTGCTGTTTTTTCACTTAAAAAAAATTGTAACCGTAGACTCAGATCAATTTTCTTATTGTTCTGAAACCTGCGTAAAGTGGCTTAAAAACATTCAGAAATCACCATATTTAAATTTCATCATGTTACAGCTGATTATTTAAATTGCTTTATGATGATAAATACTATCGGATATTTAATCACCTCGTTAGCCTCGCATTTTTCGTAGAAAAGCGGGCAAGGTACAGGGAAGCTCAGGTTACTTTAACGTATTTTTTAGAACTAGCCGACCCGTCGAACTTTACAGTACTACTATTTAAATTATGCGCTTCGGCTTTACCCTTATTGCTCTTTTTACACTTTACTGACCTAATCTAATTTTAACCGGAATTATTATATATGTAATAACAACTCTTTATTAGATACATTATCTTTAAAATACATTCGGATTGCCGAAACTTGACGACAAAATAGTGCCTACTGACAGCAGTAAGGCACAGACCTTATAACAGTTTATGTAGGAAAACTTAAGTATTATTTTTTAACTCCCAACGCAAAACGAGGGCTGTTATAAGTTTGACGTGTACCTATATGTCTTTGTATGGGTGGCGTCGTAGCTCTTCAGCGGAAGTTTGATGTTTTTTTTTATTTGAAAGCTGATGTGACCGAAATGATTCTTAGTTAGAGTTTATGGAGATCTGTCCAGACGCTCAAGGTCAATCAGCTCATTTACAGCTGATTTGTGAGCATTTGAAGGGATATTAGACGCGCTGCGGGTATTTATTTCACTATTGGACATATATGAGACCTAGCAATGTTTTAACTAACAAATGCTGGTGCAATTAAGTTGCTCTAATGATGATAAAAGACAGAATTAAATGCCTGCTAGTAGACCCATCGAGTTTGGACTCGTTAGATTAGGCTTAACTATATCTGTTCTGAGTTTCTGCCTTGATGACTTGATGACTAGGACCTGGTAACAGAACTGGGAGGTGGCTGAAGTATCACAGTTTAATATTTACAGGATTATGTTTTACTATTACTTACTATAGTATTATTTATACGCCTGACGAATGATCTTATGCTATAGATCTCGAATAAAACTGAAACAGGTTGTGACTTCTATATGTTGCTTTTAAACCTTTGGACTACAGTAAGTGCACTACTCACTACACGGGTGGAAAGATGCTGATGATGGAAGATTGAAAAAGTCCTCCAAAAAAATTTTGTTGCAAAGGCTATAAAACTTACTGTCTCTTCGTATAACAAGCGGTTGAAGGTAGATGGAGATATCGAGATCACCCATAATTCTAGTAGCATATTTCAAGTTGTTTCCATGGTCAATTGAAAGAGCTTGATATTGGGGTGCACCAGCTCTTCAATGAAAGCGGTACTGCTTGTGTAGTCGTAGGGCTTTATAGAGTTGATACCTTTGTCTTGGAGTGAAGTTCTAGTCAAAAGAATGATTAATAATACTAATAAAGTATCTTCACGCCCATATCCCCGAAGAGGTAGGCAGAGGCTCAACCAGGGCACCCACGTCTAGCCGAAGACACTAAGTCCCACAATGTGATAGGTGGCAAGTCTATCGCTAACCGGGCACATTTCCAATCCCGAGCAACATTTTTTTGAATTAAAAAATTGGAAAAATCCAATTTTCTTTTTGTTGCCCGACCCGGGATTTGAACCCGGGACATCATGCAGTCAAGTCCAACTCCCGGACCGCTAGACCACAGAGGCGATACTTATTAGAATGAAAATGATGCTTGGTGGTTCTAGCGTTCGGGACACATTTTGGGTCCTTTGTAACAAATTTTCGAGGACTGGCAGAGTACCTGAGGACTGGTGGTGTGCGGTTGTCATGTCCTTGTATAAAGGCAAGGGTTCACACATGGACTGCACCATCACATGGGATCACAAGGTGATCAGTCTGATCAGTTTAGCATCAAAAGTGTATGGAAAGATAGTTAAAGAAGGATGCGAGCGATATCCAATGGAATATTGTGAGAGGCTTAAGGTGGTTTCACGACTGGAAGAGTATGTACCGATCAGGTGTTTTTGCTCAGTAACATCGTAGACCCGAAGTCCATCTGTGGGCCAGAAGGGTTTCTGTGGTAGAAAGAATGACAGATAAAAATTGACAAAACAGATATACAATGTGAATATGGATGTAGGTACCCGGGGAGACCTAGGTTGACATTTCACGATCAGATCGCTCGAATGTTATCCGAAGGTTATGTCAAGAGTCTCCTAAACTGGCGTGTTTGTATAAAAAGTGTAATAAATGTAGAAGAAGCCAGGTAAGTTTGCCATGATCGTGAGGTTTAACACTCGATACTCTCTGCCTACACCTTAACGGACTTGGCGTGAAAATATGAATGTATGTATATAGAACGAAAATAACTGAAATAAATTTTGTTTTGTTCTTTTTCTAGGAATTCTATATACCTACTTTCAAAACAAAAATAAAGAAACCGGCTACAACAACAACGGTAAGTAATACGATTCATCATTTCAAAACAATTTATTTCTGTCAATGAAGTTAAAAAAACTGTTTTTATGTTACGGCAAATTCGCCATATTTGTTTTTACACAAATCATCTCTTCACACATCACGCAAAGGTCATCGCAATACGAGTAAACGGCTAAAACAATTTTGCTAATTATTTTTTTACTGTGTTAGTTATTATCGGTAGAAGTTATTTTCGATAGTTAGAACGGTACAACGTCTGTCAGCTCACCTATTTTCAAATAAATATATAAATGTGGTGTCGTGGGACACCAGGTAGAAACGGCTTCCTTCGGCTAATGTAGAATCGAAACAATTCATGAGTATATACTATGCATTGGCGGGGTGGAGTGAGGGAGAAAGAGAAGGTGTTATACACTACTCGCGTGTGTATACGACTGTCGTGCCTGCGCACGTCTCATTTAACGTTTTTATTCTATGGTTTTATGGTTTTTACTAACACATTTTTTCAATTCGATCGCGCAGCAACTGTCGCACCTTCGCACGTCTCATTTAACTGTTATATTCCACGGTTTTTTCTTACGGTTCTATCTAATTTTTTTCAGCTCGGTCGCGCATCAAAATCCCTATCTCCTCCGAACCTGCCGTAATAAACTTCGTTTCAATAATTGCTGCAAACAGATACAAGATTCAGAAATTATCGTTCAATCTAAAGGATGCTGATAGCGGTTGAACTACAGCAAATATAGGTAATTTGTTAATTAAAATTAAGGGAACGTCCTCGTAATCAAATCACGCCTTTTTGCCCGCCTCTACGTAAAACAGTACGAGGTGCAAATTCGCCAATAGCAAGATTCTGCAAAGTTGTTAATGAATATAGCGACTTTTTTGACATTCATTTTGACTCCTTCAACAAAATTCGAAAAATTTTATCACAAATTGTTGTTGACAAATGATGGTGCTGCATTTTTTATACACTGTTATATCTTGATAACGTACTTCTTCATTGATAAGTTTTTGTCTGTATTCTATTTGTTATATTTTGTTGCTTTATTCATGTTTTTTAGAGTTAAATTGGTGTAAGTTAGTTAAATTCTTTGGGTAGACTGCTTTGTAATTAGTAATTTTGAGTTGAATAATCACGCGGTGTTAACCTGTAAATGTTTAATACAATTATGAAGCTTAAGTTATTATTCATGTTAAAATATATCTTATCATTGTACTTAAACGTTGGTAAGCCATTTAAATAAAATAAAATAAAAAAATAAAATATTTAGCAGCTTTCTTTGTTAATAGTTATTAACAATTACATCACATTATTCTATGCATTTTTTAGGTGAAAACATTTTCAAATATCGAAAAGGTGCTTAGATCAATATAACATTTTACTCAACCCAAAATCCAAAAAGATGAAACCACGAGAAATTGCTGAATCAGTTTTAATCGGATTTCCATATTTTGAATATTGTTCCAGACAGATCAAGTAAATGTTTGTTTTCACCGAACAATTATACATACCAACAAACAAAGCAAGTATTATAGTATAGTATAAGATAGCTGTGAAGGCGAAGACAAAGATCAGTGTCCACGTGGAGATATTAAAGTCGAATAACTTCTGATATCTCTAAAAGCATAAAGAATCAATACCGGCCTGTTTTATTTTATCAATACATATTTTTATCGTTTATAACCAGTGAGTGAAATAGCATAAAAAGAATAATCACCAAAACCGACCTCTGAGCCTCTACCATGAGTTGGTATAGTTTACGTTCGGTAAGTTACGTGTCGAAATCTATGACACTTTTGGTCTCAGAGTGTTTTTCCCTTAGTTACCAATAGAGGCGCTATTCAAAGTTTTCATACAAATAGTTTACAGCAGCGTTTCGCAAAGTGGGGTACTCGACAGCAAGGGGTACGCGACAAAATTTACGTAATGGTGCTATGATGATTGGCAAGTGACAGGCACGTGCGTTACATATGGTGGCGCGATTTGGCGCAACGCAAGGCGCAAGCACAAAAATATTAGTCTGAAAGAGTCAAACACAACACAACTCTTGTGTCGTCGTTTATACGGTACAGTCGATTTCCTGAGGATGCCTCTGTGTTGAGGCGAAACGTACGTCGAGTGCGATTTGGTTCTCTCTGTGGTGAGTGCTTCGACAAAGTTGGCGAGGGACGTGACAAGTGTTTTTGTTTCCCGTGTTCGGACTCTATTTGTGATCTGGTCGCGGTGGTGGGAAGTGGGAACTTTAGGTAGGGTTGTCACATGTGAAGAACGTGACAATCTATATTGTTTCCCGAGCTCTTCCTATATTCGTGTTCTGGTCGCGGAGGTGGGTGGTCGGAACGTCAGTTAGGCTTGTCACATTCTGTGTCGTTTGGAGGATTATTTGCCACAACAGTTACGCTACTTACGCGGAATTAGCAAAATAAAGGCTTATTTCACATTTGAACCTATGTCGTTAAATTTTAATTTAGAAGTAAATGGGACCTTAAATAAGGAAATAAACTCATTTTAATCCGGGTATGTGAGCTAATTCCAGCAGAAGAGTCAACAAATCAAACACACAGACAAAGCTGCAAACAATAGGTAAGGAAACACAAACGAATTAAAATGTTCGGACCTTATCTTCCAGCAGGTGATGCCGCGGTTAATTGGTAGTAAACAAATAATATGTTTCAATATGAAACAGGTACTAAAATAATTTATTTAAAAAGTATATCTCATCTTCAGACTATTTGAAAGTCATCAACATTTAAACATGTCCATATTAGTCATTTTATAAACCCCGACCTAACAAGAGAAGTTGAAGTTTTATACAGTTAAAGTGCAGAAGTCAATTAATCATGAAGAAACAAGAGTATCGTGTATTTCCTAGTATTGGCCAAACCTCACTAATACTCAGTTCTTATATTCAAGAAACTAGTCGTTTTTGCTTATGAACGGGAGCTTTTTGTATAGGAACAGTAAAAAATCTAACTACGGTCATTCGTTGTCTATTGATAAGGAGGGTAAGGTAGCCGGTAAACTTACTTTTGCTCGAGGCCTAACATCCCGGCCTCAGGTTGGCAACGCACCATTACCAATTTTGGTGTCTCTAGGTGGCGTGAATTTCTTAACATCATAAAATCCGTCGGCTTGTTTGCCTTCCAATATCATAAAAAAAACTCAAATCATTTTATGTAAGTACTTGCTCTTGCCTGCGTTTGCCTTGCCTTGTTGGTCCGGGCTTCTTTGCAGAATAGACCATCTGCCTTTCTGCCGAGAGCTCCTAAAAGGCGAGCATAGGCTTTCCGTCACTAACACTGTGACATCCTGCTAGGTGGTAGAGTTTGTCAGAGACTCATCCGGATTGGTACCACCGCCTTCCGTTGACGTGTTCCGGTTCGGAGGGTAATGTAGCCGGCAAACTTACTTTTGCTCTGGGTGTAAGATCCTGGCCTCAGGTTGGCAACGCACCACCACCTTTGGTGTCCCTAAGCGGCGTGAATTTTTTACCATCAGGACATCCGTCGCTTGTTTGCCTTCCATTATCATAAAAAAAAACTTTTTTAATAACTAATGACTAATTTAATCTGGTAGCTAGATGAATATTTCAACTTGACTAATGAGATATGTTAACGCTTATGCCAAAAACTAAAATATATAATATAAATAACAATAACATAACTCAAGGTTAGATAATATGGTAATAAGTCAACCTATCTTATAAGGATAACGGATGTCGATTATATTAACAATTGCAATAGTCACTTAGTCTTATCTCAATAGTAATCTTAAGATAAATATAAATATTACGAAACTAGTTTTTATTTGTTTATTAATTGCATTTAAATACAAAAATAAAAAAATATGCAAGGGGCATCTGCAATGCAAGTGGCATCAATCTCTGTTTTATTGCAAAAGGCCCGTTATTTAAATATTCGGAAATGTGTAACGGAAGTCCGTTTCAAAATTTCGAACTCATCGCATTTTTAGAGAACAAACACACACACACACATGTGAGATTTTGAGTGAATTTGTGATTTCGGGCCGGAATTTCTTTGCCGCAAGTATGTGACGGACTCAAAGTAATCTCTACCAGACAACCAGAAAACTCAAAAAATTAAAAAAACCATAATATAAAGTGTTAAATCACGACTTTTAAAATTTTTTTACAATTATGTTAAACACTGTGTAATGTTTAAATAATAAAATATCTTGGTCCTTCATTTGTACGGATTCATTCTATTATATGACCTTCTATTTTAAGTACGACTATACCATAGATACAGGAGCAATGGGTTCTCAGAATGTGATAAAAAATGTCCAAACCAGTTCCATCCTTTAACTGTTGAAATGCGAGTGAAATGCCAGTGGTCCTTTTAATACTCGTAGTAACAAAAAGTCGTAAAAGTGAAGTTAGGTTTAGACTATGGCGTAACATTATATTTGGGCTTAATATTAATACTGTGTGTGATAGTTAATGTAACTTCACGCCTTTATCCCCAAAGGAGTAGGCAGAGGCACAACTAGGGCACCCACGAGTAGCCGAAGATACTAAAGTCCCACAATGTGATAGGTGGCAAGCCTATCGCCACCGGGCACATATCTAATCCCAGGCATCAGTTTTTTTTTTATTAGAAAATTGAAAAAGACAAATTTTCCTTTTATTGCCTGACCCGGGATTCGAATTCGGAACCTCGTGCAGTCAAGTCCAACACGCGGACCGCTAGAACACAGAGGCGATTGTAATCTTTTTGTGAATGATATGTTTATTAATAAATAATTATTGTAATTGCTTTTAATTTGCTCATTATGTACATTAAATTCAAAAATTGTGAAAAAAATTGCTATTCAGTGTAAACTTAGTTTATGCACTTTTATCAAGGTTTACATATGATATGAGGTGTTAATGAATATTTGAATGATACCAGTGTTTGGTTAGAGTAATCCTTTTGTATTGTAGTCTTTGATTCTTTTGGCGTTAACTTTACAAATTGAATGGCTTAAATCTGTGGACTTAATGATACTAATGTTTGGTTAGCACAATTTTAGATTAAGTATTTTAATTTGTAAAATAATAACTTGTTATTGTACCTTATTATTTATTCGTTAAATAAGATGAAGTAGGTACTTTTAGATATTCCTGTTATCATTTTTTTTTGACATTCTTATTACTTTGACATTCATAGTATGCCTTTCTTTAGGTTTTGGTCTATACGTTAGTATTTTGCCATTAGTCTAGTAGAAATTTGCATCAAATTTATATCAATTTTAATCAATTATAATTAGTCATTAGTCATAAGTCGTCAGTTAGTCATGTCAGGCTCTAGGGTAAGGCGGTGGCCTCTTTACTCAAGCTCATATAGTAAGATTTGGCGGAAACGAGAAAATACACGATACGCTAACTTCTTCATGATTATTTCTTTGTGCACTTTCACTGAACAAATGTATAATGTGAACAAATGTAATGTACAAAATGCCACCAAAATAGACTAATTTCACTCAATATCAATACGAAATTTATTAATTATGAAAAAACTTCCACAATCTTTTTTCTCGATGGCGCCAAAACTCCTTTCGTAAAAAGGGGTCCAAAGTTTTGGCATCACGTATTAATATGTAGATATCAGTTTCAAGTTTGTTAAGTACCTACCTACAAACGTCTTTGGTGTGTACGGAAAAATATTACAAAAAATAAAAATTCAAAATTAACGATTATTGGTGTGATTTATTATCGGTAATTTATTTTAATTATTATTTTATACTAATTTAAGTGACCAACTTTTATTAATTTTGTCATAATTTGATGTTGAAAACTATGTGACTATAATATATCTACATAGTTTTAAAAAAATGTTTCCTCGTGTATTATGAAATCGTCAAAAGTCTATTTATTGTTGATGTTACTTTTACTGGACCTTTTTTAACTTACTTTTGCTGGAGGCCTAAGAAGTAGAAAGTTCTCAATTCGACTGTATTTATTATTTATTTTTTTATTTTCATTATATTGGAAGACAAACAAGTACACAGATTTCCTGATGGCAAAAAAATTGCGCTGTCTGGAAACACCAAAGATGGGAATTTTGCGTTGCTAATGTGAGGCTGAGATGCTAGCCTCGAGCAAAAGTAAATGTACCGGCTATCTTATCCTCCGAACCGGAATATATCAACGGCAAGTGCTGACATTGTGGCGGCAGGAATAGATATGGCGGTGATAACAATCCGGGCGAGTCGCTGCGAAACTCTACCACCTAATCAGATGTCAAGGTGTTAGTGACGGTGTCCATTCTCGCTTTCTACGAGCTGCTTAACAGGAAGGCAGTTTTTTTTTATGATATTGGAAGGCAAACAAGCTGACGGATTTCCTGATGGTAAGAAATTCACGCCGCCTAGAGACGCCAAAGGTGGTAATGGTGCGTTGGCAACCTGGGGCCGGGATGTTAGGCCTCGAGCAAAAGTAAGTTTACCGGCTACCTTACCCTCCGAACAGGAACACGTCATGACGTTATGGCAGCAGGAATAGGTAAGGCGGTGGTACCAATCCGGGCGAGTCGCTGCTAAACTCTACCACCTAGTCAGAATTCACGGTGTTAGAGACAGTGAGCCTTTGCTCGCCTTTTACGAGCTGCCTGGCAAGGAAGGCAGATGGTCTATTCTGCAAATTAGCCCGGACCAACTCGGGGAAATATTTTGTTTACTTCATTTTATTTTTTGTATGTTTGTTCCGCGATAACTCGGCCAATAGCCAACCGATTATTGTAGTCCTTTCTAAAGAATAGGTACTCGTATGCATTTAATTAGGTAAGATATTTTATAGTGCAGAATTATTTTCCCCGTGTTGATCTGGGCTCCTTTGCAGAAAATACCATCTGCCTTCCTGCCAGGCAGGTCGTAAAAGGCGAGCGTACTGCATAGGCTTACCGTCATCGACACCGTGACATCTGACTAGGTGGTAGAGTTTCGCAGCGAATCGCCCGGATTAGTGCTTACCGTTGACGTGTTCCGGTTCGGAGGATAAGGTAGCCGGTAAACTTACTCTTGATCGAGGTGTAACATCCTGGCCTCAGGTTAGCACTGCACCTTTTCCACCTATGGTGTCTCTAGGTGTACCATAAAAAGGACCTTAAAAAAATATTTTACTTATTTTGACAAGATACTCGTAAACATTAGTCACGCAAAACTAACATCATGAAGTCGAATGCTTTGGAAACATGTTTCTACATTCACACGTGTTTAAGTTTCATAAATTCAACATGTGTTAACAAATTATATCAGTGATTTAAATTCAATTCTTTGATTTATGTTATATACCTACGATTCATAAAATGTAAGTTTTAGTTGATGATGTAGTGCTGGAACATGTAAATGAAATGTATATCTTGGTTGTGCTTTTAGCAGGGATGGAAGGTACTCCGCGGATGTAGGGAAGAGAGCGTGGGCGTTGAATAGAGTGAATGGAGCGCTGAGTAAGCTATTTCAAAGCGAGGTTTTGAGTCTAACTGCTAGACTCGCTTTGCATAATTCTGTGCTTATTCCAACGCTATTGTATGGAATCGTGGGTTAAGTGTGTCAGAAAAAGCTTCAGAGTAGGATAAATGCGCTCTAGATGTGAGCGCTACAGTAAATCTGTGGTGTTCGTTAACTGCATTCGTAACAGCGAGATCCGAGAAAGATTGGGATTGAAAGAAAGCATTGGTATTAAATTGAGAAATTAGGTTATCTGATTAACGTTGCTAGTTTCAGAATTATAAATCACGCTTGTCATTACTTATTTATAAATATGGTCACCAATTTTCTTTCGACTTAAAACGGGACTCTGTTTTTTTCGCACTGTTGGTAATTATTTATTATTGAAAACAATAATAGACATTTAGTTATTTAGGATTTTTTTTAAGATAGGAAATTTAATTGTATCCGTATTTCTAAAATTGCCAATTGAAATACTGTCAATAATAAACACATATTTATTTAGGTATGTATTGTAATATAGAACATGTAGATACGGCAGCACATAGAGCATAATACTAAAGGATAGCGCCCACTGTTACAGAGTCGAAGCGTTTGAACTCGGGGTGCATCGAATTGCACACAACACATCCGCCTGGCCCGACGAGAGAGAGGAGAGAGAGAGACGAAGGTTTGTTACTCAATACCAAAATGTAGAGAGTTCTACTCTCGTGTGTGTGGCATATCTACTTTAAAATCGTTAAGTATGTAAAATGATGCCTCTGCCATGGTCCCAGTGAAAATTTTTTTGGTAACAAAACTATCCTATGTGTTAGTCTCAGTTACCCTCTCCGCGTTTGCCAAATTTCATAAAAATCGGTTCCGCAGCTTTTGCGTGAAGGAGCAACAAACAAACATGCAAACTTTCGCATTTATAATATTAAGTAGGATAATGATATTATGTTTTATCTTACAGCGAATGAAATACTTAGGTACTTACAACTGGTAGCCTAAAATACATCAACTTAACGTATAATATTGAATTTAAGAAACTGTCCACTGAACAATTATAGTAACTTTTTCTCGTTACACGAAAATTCATAAATAGTCTCAAGTGGATGACGTACTGATGACACTCGCCTTTGCGTTGGTTTTAATTTGGGGTTTCCAAAATCGTCATGTTTATAAGAAATGAAAACTGAATGTCGAGGAAGCAAGACATGTCTGAAAGAATAGTGAGATTTGGCACTCAATATTCTCTGCCTATCTCGAGAGGAATTTTATGTGAAAATATTTATGAGGGTAGATTTAAAAAAAACTGTGCAGCATCTCAAGCGGATGTCTAGATTGGTTCATAATTTCGGGTCCGTGACAGGTGTCTATATGTACGTAGTTTAAGCGTACTTTGTATTTAAATTGCCTTCTGTACCTTTTTATATTTTGTGACTATGACGGCTGATGTACAAAACTTTGGCAGTAAAATTATATTAACCATATATTTTATTATATCGTTTTACTATCCTCTTTTGCGACTGCAGGCTTTATCGGGGATTGCCCGCAGTACCGCAGAAAATAAGTTGCGATGCGTATCCCTTACCCGACGTAGTATGCGTTGCTCCATACAAATTGTACGGAAGCGATCTAGGCTGATTATTGCGTTGCGATGCGCCCCGTCTTGGCCCGTCCAAATGTGCGCTATCCCTTTCAGTGCAAATTACTACGTAATAAAATCGAGATCCAGCAAATATTTGCAATATTTCGAAAAACAGAACATTTTTACATCTCAGAGTATATCAGGGGAACGTGGGACAGTCAAACTGGACGGTCCGGTTTAAATTAAAATGTCTGGTCACAATAATTATAAGCGACCTGAATCAGAATCAGCAAAAAAACTTTGCAGTGGACCATACTACTGGTACTTGTGCGCGTCGACGTTTTTATAAACTACCACGGATTCAGAATCGCGGCCACACACTGAGAAGATCCAGCGAAAGAAAGTTAGTGGTCTAATATTTTTAAAAAAATAACTATAACGGTATAAACTAAAAAAATACAAGTAACGATCTAATGTATATAACATATTATGCATATAAAAAATGAATGTCAACAATTCGCGTGGTCATCGCATCACGACGGAATGGATGGACCGATTTTGATAATCATTACACACTATGAAGATCCGGCGAAAGAAAGTTAGTGTCTTTTTTTTAAGTCATTGTACCACTACAAACTAAAAGAAGACAAGTTATAATCTAATGTATATATACATAAATAAAATGTCAACATTTCGCGTAGTTATCGCATCACGTCTGAACGGATGGACCAATTTTGATAATTATTTTCTTGTTACGTTAGTTATGGTTAGGAGAAGGTTCTCAACAAGAAAAACCGGGACGATTTCAGGGAAAACAGGAAAATAATGCTTTAATCCGTACAGACTGTTAGTAGTTGTTAATGTTAAATGAAACAAGTTCACCGGGTCAGCTACTTTTATTAGCGGCCCGGTACGCGCTTCGCTACGTATATTATGACTGCATTCATGACATAACACAACAAAAAAAACAACTGATAGAAGTTTCAATATGACAGCAATCCCCATTCGAAAAAGTTTCAATTTAGCTGAAAAATACCCATTAACAAAATGATTCGCCATTTATTGAATTCATATGGTACAAAAAATGTGATAAATGAAAAACCACTCCACCGATATTACGCAAACTTCACATAAACTATCTACTAAATGGTCCGAACAAAGCCTAAACATTTGGTTTGTATAGGTGAGCCCGTTCTTGAGTTATAAAATTACAACGAAAAGTGGCATTGATTTTAATACATACAGACTATTAAATCTGTTTATTCATCTTCCTATGCAATAAACTAATAACCGAGCGCGTATCACGTGAGTTGTATTATGCAAATTATTACGAAGAACCTCGAAGTGTCAATGGTGGTCTGTATTTCTTGCTTATTAACGAGCTTGATTATATCCCTTAATAGCCAGCGCTTGTGTTTGAGAAATACCTATTTTATATGATACCTACAATATATTATTACAGTAGTACTATTTTAATTATGCGCTTCGGCTCTATCGTCAAGCTTCGGAAATTCAAATGTATTTTAA
>NJDD01000762.1:33523-79997 GCA_002245505.1 Calephelis nemesis
TATGCCTGTCCGTAGAGTTATAGTTCTTTAGCGGGTCGACGTATGGAGATCTGTCCAGGCATTTAAGGTCATCAGCTAATTTGTAATAATCGGAATGGATATTAGACACACTTTGATTACCAATTTCACTTTTAATACACTATAAGTGTAAGTCACTTTTAAACATATTAACGTTAAAAAAATAATTAATTCATATACAACTGAGCTGGTTTAATACTGGATCTCAAAGATACGAGATGTTACTGGGGAATATTCATATTTTTAAATGGAGAAACACTTGTACTGTTTTACGTATTACTTATAATTTATTATTTTATAAATAGCATACTGGTTTCGCTTATAACAGTATCAACAGAGCTTTAACTTAAAATACTACTGTAGTACTACTACTACTACATTAAATTTATTTTGGTATCTATTTAAGTATTTATATGTAATAGTATCGTTGACTTACACCCATAACACAAGTAAGAAATTGTAGCTAGGTATAAATATAGCTTCAGAGATCAAAGAGTGAGAGAGAGAGTTGTTGTTCTTAAATTTAAAAAAAAACAATGTAGGACCGACAAAACTTATACATGTAATGTAGCTACGAACCATCTTTATCAGGTCAACTTTCTAACAAAAAAAAAAACGAATCGCAATCCGTCTATCCGTTCAAATGTAATGAAGTCACACATACACACAGACGACGGGCTTAAATGGAAAGTGTCATGAAGCAGAAAATCTAACATTATACTTAACTTTAGCTAAGTAAAACTTATAGAAAACTACTAAATTTTCAATAAACTGAAATAAACCGACTAAGATTTCAATAAACTGCGAGAAACCGACTAAGATTTCAAAAAACTGAGAGAAACCGACTAAGATTTCAATAAACTGCGAAAAACCGACTAAGATTTCAAAAAACTGAGAGAAACCGACTAAGATTTCAATAAACTGAGAGAAACAGATTAAGAATTTCAATAGGTGATCAGGTGAGTCATCTACGAATATAAAATTTAAGTTTTTTTTTTCTTTCTCTTCGATTTCCTTGGAATTCCAATACCAGAGCCAGTTTTGCCGGTGAAGGGACCACCTCGGAAGTGCAAATACAAAAAAAATTAAGATGATCAATACGTAATGACGTAAAATCGATTAACATACATAAAAATACAGGAGTCACACATATAACCTCTTCTTTTTTTCAAAGTCTATCTCAGAATCAACAATCAACTTAAAATAACATTTAAAATAGCATTCGGAAGCAAATAAAAAATATTAAAAAAGATACAACATAAATTGAAAAGTTAAAAAACTGAGGAGAGTTTTTATTACCCACAGCAATCTTTTTACTCTACCTTATTTGAATAAATTAAACTTTAGTTAAATAAACAATTGATCAATTATTATTGCACAACATTGTATAATTTTAAGTTTTTATTAATATATAGTATATTAATTTTTATTAATATTAAATTTGACTTTAATATTTAGTATTACACTTATGGCACTTTAGAGGTTTATTTATTTTATTTATAAGGTTAAGTTTTCGCGTAACGTTCCGTTTTCCGCAAATGACGATCGCATTTTGCCACTGCGTCTTTAACACTAAAGCCTTAGCCATCGCGTTGGTTCTCATGGGGCGTGTTCTTCCTGTCTATTAACATCTAATCTAGACTAAAAGCTACTGAGGAATTAGACTGACTTTTTAGGCAAATTAGAGGAGACGGAACGGTCTGAATAAAGTTGCCTCCACACAGAGAAGATGCTGATATTTAATTGCCGATATGAAGCTGTAATTTTTAAGCCTCTTGGTTAGGTTTACTGGTAGGCCTTTAAGCAACTTGGGAACGAGATAATCTTGAATAAAAAAAACCCCTTTTTATTATATCATCGATACATTTCATGCTTCATTTGAATATAACTTTAAAACCACTTGATTTTGATAAGGTAAAGTAAAAGTATCTTCACGCCCATATCTACGAATAATAGGCAGAGGCACATCCAGTGCACCCAAGACTAGGCAAAAACTAATAAACCGTTTGCCAATGTAAAGCGGTGATGTTAAACCACTTGGATAGGTTTACTGGCTAGCCCTTAAACAACTTTGGAGCGAGATAATCTACAACTGAAATGAAAACTTCATTTTTTATCACATCATAGATACATTTCATGCTTTGTATAAATATAACTTTAAAATCACTTGATTTTGATTAAGTAAAGTAAAAGTATCTTCACGCCCATATCTACAATTAGTAGGCAGAGGCACACCCAGGGCACCCATGGCTAACCGAAGACACTAAATCCAACAATGTGATAGGTGACAAGCCTATCGCCAACCGGGCACACATCCAATCTAGAGCAACGTTTTTTCAATAAGAATATGGAAAAACCACGTTTCCTTTTTATTGCCTGGCCTCACGAACCCTGGACCTCATGAAGTCAAGTCCAACGCCTGGGCAACTAGACCACACAGGCGATTTGATTACTCTGATCATATTCATAAGGAACCACCATTTTGTCATGGTCTGCATTAAGGAAAAATGATCTAAAACCGTTATTATCGGAGTAATCGTGTAACAAAAAGACAAAAAACATAGCGACGAAACGACAATCTTCTCTTTTTTCAAGCAGGTTAAAATAGAGACTGTGGAAATGACCAGAATAAGTGAAGCAGTGGGATTAATCTAGATGAGTCTTACCTATTCTGCTACCTACAGCCATTTTTCATCATACAGGATGATAACCAAACAATCTCCTGTAGATTAGTTATGTCATCGCTTATAGATACCAAATTGCAGTGTTTCTCTTTTATTTATACATTTCTCATTAATGATGTTCGCTGATGTGGTCGATCACCTCGGAATCATGACCTATCTTTCTTAAAAAGAATCATCAAAATCGGCATACCATTGGCTGAGTAATCACGTTGCAAACATACAGTGAAATTGATAACCTCGTTCTTTTGTTTGTTTACATTCACTTAGCTGATTGAAGCATTATAGTGCTATTATACTTTAAAATACATAAACATTGTTGTTAAAATACATTTATATCAAAAACAATTTGTAAATATATAAACAACGAAATAGAATAACTTTATTGTGCACCAAATTCATAGAATAAATTTATGGTATAAGTTAATAGTAAAAATGTTAAATTTAAAGATACACAAAGGCAGCTTTATAGCCAAGTTAGCAAAATCTATTAAGATAAACACAGGCGATAAGGCCGCCAAGTTCAAACATAACCTTAGCCCCGTCAAAATTAAAAATAAATAGTTCCGGACTTTATGTTATAACCATAGAGACATATAATAAGTATCTTCACGCCCATATCCCCGAAGAGGTAGGCAGATGCACAACCAGGACACCCACGACTAGCCGAAGACACTAAGTCCCACAATGTGATAGGTGGCAAGCCTTTCGCCAACCGGGCACATTTCCAATCCCGACCAACATTTTTTTTATTAGAAAAATCTAATTTTCTTTTTGTTGGCCGACCCGGGATTCGAACCCGGGACCTCATGCAGTCAAGTCCAACACCCGGACCGCTAGACCACAGAGGCGACTAGTACGGAATTTTCGAACATGTGTGGCGACTACAAAATCGAGGTTTTGGCGCCATCGAGAGAAAAGATGGTTGAAGTTTTTTTATAATTATTGAATTTCGTGTTTATATTGATTGAAATTAGTCAATTTTAGTGGCATTTTGTACAATTTAGTTTTTAAAGGAAGTGAAAGGGCACAAATGAAATAGTTATGAGTAAATCAGCGTATCGTGTATTTCCTCGTTGCCGACAAATCTTACTACATTAGCTTACCGCTAATGATAATGTTAATGAGGTTACCGCTTTACCCAAGATCCTGGCATATACGACATATAATAAACTATCCAATAAAATAAAATCAGAGATGAATAAGCAAACATTTTCAAAATAATCAAAGAATTTATTGATAGAAAATAAGTGACTATACTTCAACCACCCTATTAATAAACGAGGACTAAGGTAGAAGTAACATTAAGCTGATATTATAGTCTGTATCACATTGTAATAAAGACTACAAAACGAGGTACTTTACTCCGTGTTTATTAATAAGACGGTAAATGATTAAAGTAGTACTATTTAAATCATGCGCTTCGGCTATATCATTTACGGCCAATATTAATAATCAATCCTTATCCAAAACTTGCTGTCCAAGATTGATATTTTGATCCATTTTTATGTTATCGCTTGCCAATAACATATCTGTGGTCAGGATAAATATGGCAATTATGAATAGGATAGACCGACGGATACGCAGCTATCTAGATTGCTTGAAATTCATCTTTAGAGCTACATTATTTACATTGGCCGTTAGATTAGGTCAGCCAATCCATACCTACATATCATAAACCTGTAGAAGGGTCAATTCTGTACATTGAAAATATTGAAAAAATATATAGCAGGGGGTGTTACTGGATCGATACCAAACCCAAATATGTGATTAATACATTTTTGTCAGACTGTCTGTATGTTCAGGCATCACGTGAAAACTAAGTGTTCGATTTCCTATACCTTATTATCCTGGGCATAAAATGGGATACTTTAATGGATACTGGGATATCCTGGAAAAATACGTAGAAAAAAATCTTAATTTTTCAGTTTTATCACGCGAAGACCGACATATGCGCGGACGGAGTCGCGGGCGGAAGCTAGTTTAAAATGTAAAAAGAGTAAAAAGGGTAAAGCCGAAGCACATAATTTAAACAGTAGTATTATACTTATTTATTAATTTTGAAATGTGAAATCTATAATGGATCGGTCCGCTCCAATTTGCAACACTCTAAAAGGGTACAGATACACAGTTACAGATGTCCTTCAATTAATTAGTGGGAGTAATATCCCCGTGTTGGTCCGGGCTCCTTTGTAGAATAGATCATCTGCCTTCCTGCCAGGCAAAAAGGCGAGCATAGGCTCACCGTCACTAGCACCGTGACATCTAACTAGGTGGTAGAGTTTCGCAGCGACTCACCCGGATTGGTACCACTGCCTTACCTATTCCTGCCGCCATAACGTCATGACGTGTTGCGGTTCGGAGGGTAAGGTAGCCGGTAAACTTACTTTTGCTCGAAGTCTAACATCCCGGCCTCTGGTTGGCAACGCACCATTACCACATTTGGTGACTCTAGGCGGCGGGAATTTCTTACCATCAGGAAATCCGTCTGCTTGTTTGTCTTCCAATGTTATAAAAAAATGCAACATCTCTTTCATTCCTAATAAAAGATTTTATCTATTTTAATATGTGGTGTAAGAACCAGTAGAAATAAATTTTTGTACAACAAACAGTAGCTCAATTATAATATATATTTAGCAGAAATAAACAAGAAATAATTACAGTGAATGTACGAGTGACGTTGCAACATGCTCCTGAAAATATTAACATTTAGATTTCCCGTAATATTTATGGGACTACCGCAGTAAAAGACGTAAATAACATTTAAAAAAGTATAAAAATGTAACTTTACGCCCATATCCTCAAAGAGACGATAAGAACAATATCACTATCACTACATAATATAAAACAAAGTCGCTTCCTCTGTCCCTATGTCCCTTTGTATGCTTAAATCTTTCAAACTACGCAACGTTTTTTAATACATTGTGTTTAAAAACGAAGGTTTACATATTTATTTTATACCCGTGCGAAGCCGGGGGGGGGGGCCGCTAGTAACATATATAATAGGAAACCTATAGTTGCAAACTTCCCCTATATGCAAAACAAATGAGATTAAAAAATCGTAGGTTGAGATAATTTGACCTTGAAATCAAATTACCTATAAATACCTCACCAAGTAACACCTCATACGAGACCTTTATGGTTACTTATTAAAATAGGAAATTTGAAACGTAATATTATAATAATCCTTCACTTCTAACCTTAACTTATTCAGGGCCATGTCCCGTTGTGATTTGACGAAACAATTAGAAAAATCTTAAATCTGCTGTTAAACTATTAATCTGTGTATTAACCTATAAGAATTGGTTAATTTCTTCAGTTTTTGAAGCGAAAACTTCTTTAGCGGCGTTGCGCACTTTTTTGGAATTGGTAAAAACTTCTAAACTCGCGTCAAGACACGCGACCTGATTCGTAAGACAGCGCAGGGTGTTTGGGCGAATGTTCGTGTTGTCATGTTTGTGTACCTACTATAGCGCAATAAATGAATATTGTATTCTGCCACATATAAATGATAGTATTTTCATACTGCTATTTAAAGCAATTCGAGCAAAATTATTCCCTAACCATTCCATAATATCAAAAGTACAACGTTAATATTTAAATTTTCACTTCTGCCGACACTCCCGGAGTGCAACTCGTTTTTTTATTTGTATTAGTGGTTGTCCAGTTGTCGAAATTCGACCAAAGTAAATTTTAATTATAAGTTATTCTTTTTTTATGACATTGGAAGGCAAACAAGCAGACGGATTTCCTGATGGTAAGAAATTCCCGGCGCCTAGACACCAAAGGTGGTAATGGTGCGTTGCCAACCAGAGGCCGGTATGTAGGCCTCGATCAAAAGTAAGTTTACCGGCTACCTTACCCTCCGAACCGAAACACGTCATGACGTTATGGCGGCAGGAATAGGTAAGGCGGTGGTAACAATCCGGGTGCATCGCTGCGAAACTCTACCACCTAGTCAGATATCACATGACGGCAAGCCTTTGCTCGCCTTTTACGAGCTGCCTGGCACAGGAAGGCAGATGGTCTATTCTAGAAAGGAGCCCGGACAATAATATTTATTAAAATATAATGATCAAACATTATTAAGGTTCCATTGTTAGTTATCTTTTTGAGAAGAACGCTATCTTCATTAATTAAGAACATTTTTTTGTTTCCAAACATTATGAAAGTTTGTGCGCCATCTGTGATCTTTTATCGTTCCTTTTTTTTATAAGGGCATGTGTTGCCAACCTGGCGGTTTTACAACTTCACCGGGCTTTATGGGTCGAGCAGAGTGCTCAGTCCGAGACATCATTATTTAGATGGAAGGACTGTTTCCTACAACGCCAGCAACAAGTGCTGTCTCCCGGGAGACTCAATAGACTAATAATAGACTCAATACAAACAAAGTTCTCGCTTAGTGAAAGTTTATTCTTATTTGTCGAAACAAAAATTTAAAGTTTTGTGATTTAAAGATGTGACTCATTTCTCTGAAATAAAAAAAAAATAAAGGACTTATAAAAACCTTATTGTATTTCATTAAAGTCCTGTGAAACTTTTAATTTCGTATTTTGTCAGGCCCTCTGAAGAAACTAAATGGAATTTTTAATGACAATTGTGCTGCTTTGCACGGTTATTTATTTAGATTAAATCTACAGTATAGTCGGATGCAAACCAATGATTACTACTGTCTAGAACCATTGTAATAAATCTAAATTCTTCCAAATTTTTAAATATAATTTTTGAAGTTACACTTTTTTTGGCGCGTTAGGAAAAAATCATGAGGGTAAATTTTTACGATGCGCGCGCACACCGTCACGAAAAACCGACATGATGAAGTTAGCTATAGATAACATTTTAGTTTTTTGTGATATTTTTATTATATATTAAATAAACTTTATTTAACTAAATAATGCATTATAATTTAACTTATGATGTATTAAATACCTTTTTTCTATGGTTAGTGTCATTTTGTCTACAAATGTAAAATAATGCAAAAGATAAAGATTTTTATCTTATTACGCTGAAGAAGTATAACTTCTAACGCGTGTACATAAAAACACACATATTTTTTTTAAATGTTGAAAGGCAAACAAGCAGACGGATTTTCTGATGGTAAGAAGTTCACGTCCAGAGACACCAAAGGTGGTAATGGTGTTTTGCCAACCTGAAGGCCGCATGGTAGACCTTGAGAAAAGAAAGTTTATCGGCTACCTTATCCTCCCAATTGGAAGACGCTATGGCAGCAGGAATAAGTAAGGCGGTGGTACCAATCCGGGCGACTAATTGCAGAACTACCACCTAGACAAATGTCACGGTGTTAGTGAGAGTCAACCTATGCTCGCTTCTTACGAGCTGCCTGTCAGCAATGAAAATGGCCTTTACTGCAAAGGAGCTCGGACCATCACGGGGAATAAATGCAAACATAAATGTCTCAATTTGCGCTTTCTCGGCTAAACCGCTAGACCGATATTAAGGAAATTTTATATTCGTATAGTCGAGTATCAAAATTGACATGCTACCTAATTTTTAAAAAATCTACTCCCCAAGGAATTATTTTTTAACGCAATGAGTATGGTATAGCCTGAAAATATCTTCCACGCTTATAAGTCGTACGTAAATAGTTTGTTGTTAATATACTTATCAAGTTTTCATTCTCAGGAAAATAAAGATATGAAGAAAAATTGGCTCAAGTAACTATAGACCCCTTTCCAAATTAATATAAATATAGGAACAAATTTAATAAATAATTCAATTTAACAAAAAATCAATAAATGCAGACATCTACATTCAACACATTATATTTGTGTGAAGTGTAACTGTCACAGTGTAATAAGTACCTGTATGCAACGTGAAATGTGTTTCTTGATTCCGAAGTAGGCCATCATAACCTAACAGATGAAAAGCCGTAGAGTACAGTTGATAGCTTCCTCCTTTCTGGAGTCTTTTAAGAAATCCCGTCAGTAATCTAACATCGCCTCTGTGGTCTAGCGGTTCAGGTGTTGGACATGACTGCACGAGGTCCCGGGTTCGATTCCTGGGTCGGGCAATAAAAGAAAATTTGGTTTTTCCAATTTCCTAATTAAAAAAAATGGTGATCGGGGTTGGATATGTTCCCGGTTTGCGATAGGCTCACCTCCTATCACATTGTGGGACTTAGTGTCTTCCGCTAGTCGTGGGTGCCCTGGTTGTGCTTCTGCCTACCTCTTCGGGGATGTGGGTGTGAAGATACTTTAATCTATGTCGAGCCTTGTCAAACATTGTTGTCATGCTATGTGCAACGTGTACGCTATAGTGATTCCAGACGGTTGTAAATATTGGTTTGCATCCGTCTGCTTGAAATTTAATTATAATTTTAACTTGATTTTGGATAAACTTGCCTTTCAATAAAGGTGACCTTTGAGGAAAATTTGTATCTATCTTACAATTTCAATTAATCTATATATATAAAACTTAAAGCCGTTTTCCGTGGTCACGGCATCACGCGTGAATGGCTGGACTGATTTCACTCATTCTTTTTTTGTTGTATTTGTTATTATTAGGAGAAGAAAATCTCTCGAAAATTTTGAAAAATGTACATTTAATTTTGCATATTTTAAAAAACGCGCGTAACGAATGTCAATGTCATTCACAGCCATAGACTATATTGAATTGAAAGAGCATCGTTTGTTCGGAAACGTGGTTACTTAATTAAATTCGAGCATCATTTGTTCGGAAACGTAATAACATTGCAATTTTTCCCATACAAACTGAACGGGACAGCTCGTTTGTATTAAATATACAATCCTGACAGATGCGAACTAATATTTACAACCAGTGCTTACAACTAAAACCACTATAATATAAACTCTGATTCAACAAAAGAGTTTAATGACTATGATAATAGTAGGTTACTAAGTATTAAATTAAATTAAAGTATCTTCACGCCCATATCCCCGAAAGTGTAGATCTAGCGGTTCAGGTGTTGACCTTTTAGTACATTATAGTATTAAGCTGCTATTGAAAGCAAAATTTTAACATTTAAAATTGGCCACATGTAAGTAGCGCCAAATAAAAAAAATGCGTTAAAAATTGCAAACCACTTTGTTTCCAAAAATCTCTAACACGAGATCTGATGATTGAGTCCCGCGACCTGTAGGGTTACCCACTCTTGAACCTCGACTCATGCCATTTGGAAATTGTAATCATATAAGTCATTTTAGGTACTTTTGAACACAGTACCAGCGGATTATTAAAATTTAATTACAAATAAGTTCAACGAAACCGATAAAATAATTATTTGTGTACTATTAACTAAATGTTAATAATTCTATAGTATTGTATTCAAGAGTACTTCAAATGACATTCTCGATTCCGGTTTCCAACATTGCGTGAACCGAGCTTCAAGAGTAACCCTACTAACCTTAGTTATTTTAAAACAGTTGAAAGTTTCTCTGCGTTGTCTTTTAAATTAGGGAGGATCTAAAAGTCTAAAATAAAATCATTGATGCTTTGGCAGCTGTCGGGTAACAAAAGTAGCATCACAAATCATAAAGTATAATAGTAGCATAAAATGGAATGATAAAAGTAGATTAAAAACAACAACAAAATTCAAATTCCATTTCCCTTAACCGTCGCATCACGCATAAATGAATGGAACGGTATCGCTAAATATTTTTTTGTGAAAAAAAACAGTAAGTAAATTTTAATTCAGTATTTATAGCTAAGACCCGACAACGTTTGTCAGTTTAGCTAGTGGAAATAAAATAGACTCATTCATGTTCTGTATTAAAAGGTAGGGTATTTTTTAATATCAGGAAATACGTGTACTTATTACTTATCTACACTGTAAAAAAGATTACGTTTGTAAGGCTTTTACTTATATTAAGATCTAGGGAGCGGGTCGAGTTACTTACACAATGTATGGTTAATGGCATAATGATATTGCAGGCACATTAAGGTTGACGTCGATGTCTACGTATTTGTCGCAACCAAATATTTTTCGATGCTAGGCACATAAGTTTCCTAAAAACTACATCAGTCATACATATCAGTTTCTGCAGCACGGTAGGATCTTTATGTATTATAGGATCTTTGATTTTTTGAATGGACATCAATCGTGAACCTCTTATAACATTGATAATCAAGTTTTGTTAAATCGAGTATAAAATCTTTATTTCAGGCACCTGTTAAGAAATACATGATAGTATAATATTTGGTCTGAGGTGGTAATAAATATATAACACGAAAAAACAATATTTGTAACTTATGACTAGGTAAATTTATGCTTCTGCTTTCTGAACTAAACTTTGACTACCATCTTGGTGTTGTAATCTAAGTTTCTGTAATCTTCACAAAAACACCGATACTGGCCAAACTCTATGGTCAGCTTCATAAAAAGTCGAATATTCAGTAATACAACATAATAGTTTTTATCTTTAATTGCAGTTCTTTTTCAAATAAATAGGCTACCGCATTAGTAACACTAAGTATATGGTACATTACGGCTAAAAGAGACATCAAATTACATTTGAAGTGTCATTAACCCACAACTTTGAATAAAATATAATTTTAATAACTGATTAAAATATAGTTAACGTCTCTGAATGCGGTAAAACAACCAGAGGTAAAAGAATAACCTCTTTTATGGGGGGTGCTTTCTTATTTTGAGAGCACCCCCATACCACCGGCGTTTTTAAGTGACGCGGAAGTGTATTTTTTGCCATTAGAAAATCCATCTTCTTGTTTGGTTTCCAATTCTAGAATCCAGTGCGCTTAGTAGGTACTAATATATGGATGCCAACATTTGCAATAATGTTTATAAACCACAAAATGACTGTCGGACTTCTTTACGCCTTCAAGTGACTTGATTCTTGACTAATGCGTTAAAAATGAAAGTAGCTAATTATCTATATTATCATTTAGTTTTCTTAAAATTATTATTTTTGAATTTCAAATCTACTTATTTCGTTTACAGTAATTATTAATTAAAACTTATTAAATCAATTGTAATTAAAACTATAATTTAAGCATGTATTTTAGTTAGTACGATGTACTTAATTAGATTATGTGGTGGTTATTAATCTTTGATAACACATTAGTCAAGAAAAGACATCGTATCCTCAGGTAGGCTACATGCCTTTAACATCTTTGACGTTTATAGTCCACGTGTATTTCTTATCTTCTATTATTGTCTATGTTTTTTTTATTTTATTCAAGTACCTACGAAAAATAGTCTTGCTGTGTATGTGTTTCGTCTCTACTAAGTTAAGAGTAAACCATTCTTTCGTGGGCCAATGTATACGATTTTACAATAAATTTCTCAAATATATGAAAGAAGGATCTGCTAGGATCATGCCATTTGAAACTCGATACTCTCTGCCTCATTCGCAAGGGACTTGACGTGAAGATATAATATGATATACTTATTTTTAATTGTTTTGTATTTGATGTACATGAAAGAGTTATTATATGGTGAAGTCAAGTTATGAATGTTTCTAAGCCACAAGTTGAATGTAAGCTACAAGAAAATTAACTCTAAAGCCGGACTACTTCACGCCTTTCAAGTGTCTCAAGTAATGCGCTTAAACTAAGACAGTAAGTTAATTAAAGTAATTACCTAATAGCTGCAACACTTCCACTTTTTTTTCGAAATGACTATTGTTGTGTACTTCTAGAGACTTAAAAATAGAGATTGAAGTATGGGTGGGGCCTAGGACCCCCCTTCCTAAGGGTGTCTCCTGTGCGACCGTACATAGGGTAGGATCTTGGTCTGTGTGCTGTTTTATGAGGAGTTTGACTCAGTGATGGAGTCATCGGGGTCTAGAATCACGTGACGGGGCCTCCGGCGAAGCGGAGATGGCTCCGTCTCGGAGACATAATTATTGGCTGCTGCCATCAGAGGGTATGGGTGGTTTTCTAGACACTTCTACTATTCTTACTATACTATTTTCAACAAGATTGGTAGGTAGGTATTTTGTCATTTCAGTGAATTATTTTATTAATAAGCACGCAACAAGTACTCGGGTCTCCTGATGGTAAAAGACAAAACCGTGGCCTGTAGACAGCATAGATGTTATAGGTGTGTTTCCTTGTGGCCGGGATGTTAGGCCAGTTGTGCTTGTATACCGACAATCCTCCAGACCGAAACATGACAGTCATTATGGTGGCAGGAAGAGGTACGACGTTGAATCCCTTCCCGAGCAAGTTGCTACAAAGCACCCGTGGTCACCACCACCGGTGGTCATGTCGGTGCCGACTTGTTTAACCTACGCTCGCCTTTTACGAGCTTCCTACCAAAGAAGCAGATAGACTATTCTACTGAGCAGACTCGATCCAATACTGGGAACAAATGTAATAAGATCCTGTTCAATTTCCCAATTATTTAATATCACCGGTTTACTGGATTACTGGATTCCATTGTTTATTATTTGGAATATAACAGAACCATGCTCAACTTCACAATTATTGGACATAACAGAATCCTTTTTTAATTAACTGGTTCAATTATGAAATAACAAGACCTTTCTCAGTTTTACAATGATTAAATATAACCTTTTTGCCTTTTGGATTCCATATTTCGTTTTACCAAAGATAATATTTACTAATCTCTGGTTTTACCTATTATAAAAACTGGTTTAATTTGCCAGTTTTTTAATGCTAGAAAACTTTTCGGAGTTTTGGATAATTATTACTGCTTATAGAAGATAAATTATACATTAAACTGAAAAAAAATTGGTATTTTTCTATTTAAATTTCTGTAAAAATTTAAGCAACAAATCATAAAACAGATTATTTCTAACTAGCTACTAGCTCCATCTATTATCGTTTTTTGGAAATATATAACAGCGCCATCTAGACAACTATCTGAAAAATACTATTGTGATATCGAAAGTACTGCCCTTTAGAAATAAAAGTGTACTTTGCGATTTCATTTTGTTTTTGATGTTATAATTTAGATGGCGCTCTTGATGAAAATTGTCGTGCCTTTGTAACATTTTATTCTTTGAGTACCTATTAATTTCACGTGTCACTTTACGAGCATAACATAAAGCACATATTTTATCCTTAGAGATATAGGCAGAGGCACAATCATGGCACCAACGACTAGCCGAAAACACTAAGTCCCACAATGTGATAGGTAATCAGCCATTCGTAACCAGGCACATTCGTAACATTTCCAACCCGGGCATCGCTATTTTTACTAGAAAATCGAAAATACCTACATATTTTAATATTTATTTATAAATAAGCCGCTTCACCACCGAGGCGATTAAATTTAAGTCATTTGAAAATGCTGTTACCTCGTGCCCCACTTCTTTGATCTCCTTCTTCACCAGGCAATGAAGATCCGGTTGGTATTAAATTAGTTCACCGTAAAATCCAGGTAGGTATATGTGCCTAAGAATTTGATTGAATTCCATTTTTGTAGTATAAAACACGACCGCCGACGTCTAGAATATTCTTCTCGACTTAAAACCAATTGTCACCACTGTCATGTTCCATTTTGATAACCCTGCTTTAGATTGGCAGCTAAATTATTAAATTTAAAAAACCAATAAATTAAAATTACAAATAAAACCTCATTGTAAACGTTGAGTTAAGAAATAAATACCAGCTTTCAAACAAAAAGAATCGCATCGAAATCGGTCTATTTGTTAAGAATATAGAGAAAATAACTAAGACTTAATAAACCCATTGTTTTCCTTCTAGGTAAGTTACTAATTAGTTTTAGTACACATTCAATTATTATCATTGAACATCAATAATATCAAGTTTAAAAATAGTCAGAGCGGTCAGTGTTATAATTTTAACGTATGTGTGCGTGCTTGCGTGTGTAAGTGTGTGTATGTGTGTCTGTGTGTTTGTGATATCATAACTTGTATGGACGGGGCGGAAAAGTACGCGTCGATATGAAGTTTTTAAATAGGAAACTGCCACGATTAATGGTTCTTATCTCCACTACGTAGAGGTGTTGTCGGGGGTAATTGAAATTGTTTAATTTTAGAATTATTTAACGTAAAGAATTGTTGAAGTGAAAACTTGTTTAGTGGCGTTGCGCATTTTTTTTCGAATTGGTAAAAACTTCTAAACTCGCGTCAGGACACGTGACCAGATCGAAAATTCGTAAGACGGATGAAGAGTTTAAACAGCCGGCGTGACGTAGGAGAGGAAGTATCCCCCTCTCTTCCTGCGGCGCGACGAAAATGTATACCTGCGCCTCCTGTTTCGTTTAGACGGCACAGGGCGCTTGCGCGAATGTTAGTGTTGTCATGTTTGTGTACGAAAGCGCAATAAATGAATATTGTATTCTAATTTTCTACCACATAAAATATAGTGATTTCATACTGATAATTAAAGCAATTCGTGCAAAATTATTCCCTAACCATTCCAAAATATCAAAAATGCACAACGTTAATAATCAAGTTTTTACTTCTGCCGTCACTCCTGGAGTGCAACCCGTCGTTTTTAATCGTTGATCGAGCACCGCTTCCAAACAATAGCTTCGCAAGAATGAAACAAACTTTCTATATTTTATCTGTATATTGTTTAACTGGTTACTCAACCTGTGGAGAATGTCAGGTCGTTCCCCTGCGCTTGAGCCGGTCACGTGCGGCGCTCACGTGGCCATGTTTTGTGTAGGAGTATAGCCTAGACCTACTTAAATACGTTATAAAAATAACTAGTTAATTGGCGTAGGGCATCTACTAGATAGACACTTTTCCTCTTGTATTATAATACTAAAGATGATGTTTGACAGAATAAAATATATACTTAAATAAAAAAAATCGACAAGTTGCACTCCGGGAGTGCCGGCAGAAGTGAAAACTTGAATATTAACGTTGTGCATTTTTGATATTTTGGAATGGTTAGGGAATGATTTTGCACGAATTGCTTTAATTATCAGTATGAAAGTACCTACTGTCATTTATGTGGTAGAATACAATGATCATTTATTGCGCATTCGTACACAAACATGATAACACGAACTTTTACGCAAGCGCCCTGCGCCGTATTACGAATTTTCGATCTGGTCACGTGTCCTGACGCGAGTTTAGAAGTTTTTACATTTTACCCATTTCAAAAAAAGTGCGCAACGCCTCTAAAGAAGTTTTCACTTCAAAAGTATCTCCACCCCCGTATCCCAAAAATTCAGGACGACGCACAACAAGGGCACGCCACCCACGACTAGCCGAAGATACTTACTCAGTCGCACAATGTGATGGGTGGCAAGCCTATCGCCAACCGGGCACATATCCAACATCGGGCAACGTTATTTATTAGAAAATTTAAGATATACATTTTTTTAACTTTTTTGTAGCCTGACGCGGGACTCGTACCCGGAACCTCAAGAAGTCAAGTCCGACGCCGGACCGCTAGACCGCTGAGGCGATAACAAAGAAAAAAACTACAAAAATGTTTTTGATGAATTGTAAATATTTTAGAAATAAGTAATTTATTAATTACACTTGTACTTTCCACAATATATAAAAGTGTAGTTAATAAATTGTTTCTAGAATGGAATTCTACCAAGCACCGACAATATAAAGTATAAAATTGTTAATATTTTATTGAAAAATTGTGTAATCTGTAAAGATTAAGACCATGTTTGATCACAGGATGACGTCACATCTCACAAGATTAGACGTGGTATTGAAACGTCATCTAAACGTCTTTGTTTCTTGTATTGTGACGTCACATGTAGAAATTGTCACGTGAATAATATTTCAGGACGGCTAAAACGGTGATACATCTTATAGAAAAAAGTTGTGTTAATTTATTTTTTTATGAAATTGGAGGGCAAACAAGCAGGCGGATTTCGTGATGGTAAGAAATTCACGCCGCCTAGAGACACCAACCATCTTCTTAATAAACGTGGACTAACGTAGGTGTAACATTAAGTTAATATTATAGTCTGTATCACAGTGTAATAAAGACTATAATACCAGGCTAAACCTTAGTGTAATTTACGCCGTGTTTATTAATAAGACTGCAAAGGTGGTAATTGTGCTTTGCCAACCTGAAGCCGGGATGTTAGGCCTCAAGTAACAGTAAGTTTACCGACTACCTTACCCTCCAACTCATGAGGCGATGATGATGATGATGATGGCAACACCATGTTATGGCGCTAGGAATAGGTAAGGCGGTGGTACCAATCCGGGTGAGTCGCTGCGAAACTTTACCACCTAGTCAGATGTCACAGGGTAAGTGACGGTAAGCCTATGCTCGCCTTTTACGAGCTGCCTGGCAGGAAGTCAGGTGGTCTTTTCTGTAAAAGAGCCCGAACCAACACTGGGGAATTGTTTTAAAACCCTTGAGTTTCAATTAAAAATAAAACAAAGGCACAGACTTTGCTCGCCAGATATCTTTTTGTTACCTATATATTTTTACATTGTGCCAATAAAAAGATAAAATTATAACATACCTACCTATAAAACAAAATTAAATTTTTCTTTCGACGGGGACGGTGTTTTAAACAAATAAATTTAGTACAAACGTCTAACAATATGATTGATAGGAAAACAATAATTGACATATTGCCACAAAAAAGTAATAATTACATAGTTCCTACCAACGTATAGGAAACGCACTCTCGTACAAAACATAATCAAAATTTAAACCGCATATAGGTACCTACAATACGAATGTGGGTGGATTTAGGTACAGGTAAATTGGAAACGTACCTGTCTATATGTCACTTTAGGTACATAGGTACATTTAAGCACAGCTAGTAGTTAGCGGATTACTAACATTAAGTTACAAATAAACTAAACGAATCCGATAAAATAATATGTTGTTTACTATTAACTAAATGTTAATTATTCGCCAGCATTGTATTCAAGAGTACCTATAATGACATACTCGATTGCAATTTCCAATATTGCATGAATCGAGTATTGTATTTAGAGTGTATTATACCTACTACACATCGCTACTGATTAGTTTAATTGCCTACCTATCACTTTTTTTTATGATATTGGAAGGCAAACAAGCAGACGGATTTCATGATGGTAATAAATTCACGCCGCCTAGAGACACCAAAGGTGCGATTGGTGCGTTGCCAAGCAGAGGCCGGGATGTTAGGCCTCGAGCAAAAGTAAGTTTACCGGCTACCTTACCTTCCGAACCGGAACACGTCATGACGTTATGGCGGCAGGAATAGGTAAGGCGGTGGTACCAATCCGGGCGAGTCGCTGCTAAACTCTACCACCTACCTACCATTATTTTATTATTATATTACGAGATACTGGTGGTAATTCTGCTGTTCACAAACTAAACTTATTTTAGATGCATGCTATCTTTCTCAAATGAAACAGAAACAAAAGAGATGGAAGGTTTTAGACACGTCAGATTAGTCCGAACATGTGAAATCGCGATGTTTTTAATCGACGTTTTCCGAGTAATACTTAGTTTAAACGTCTGTAGAAATGACGTGTACGGTCTAATTTGACAGCGCTAAAAGTGTTTTGTTGTTGTTGTTGTTTTGTTTCGTTCAAAGAAGACAGCGATACCTTAAAATTAGTTTACTGAGTGCGCAACAAAATTACCACCAATGTATTGTAACCCTACAAATCGCTCAGGTGTTACTCGAAGGTGCTCTCAAAAGTCTCTGAAACCGGAGTGTTTATATCAAGGTTAATGAATGTGGAGGAAGCCAGACAGGTCTGCCAGGATTGAGTGCCAAAACTCGTTAGGTAGTTTCTGCCTACTCCATAAGACTTGGCGTGAAGTTTTGTATGTATGTTAAATTGAAACGTAAAGGTACCTACATAACACGCTAAGCGAATACGCCCGACATTATTTCATTTCATGTCTTTTTTTTTTTGAATGACTAATTTGTTGCTAATCTCGCGATTTTGTGCAACTTCACCGAGCTTTGTGGGCCGAGCAGAGTGCTCAGCCCGAGACATCATTATTTAAATGCATGGGGCTGTTACCTACAACGCCAGCACCAAGGGTTGTCTCCCGGGAGACCGTACCTAGACTTGGTGCTGCGTTCTGGTTACTGGGTGGATTGGAAGGAGGAATATTGGCGGCTCGTTGCCCGGCGTAAGGCGCCGGGCGCAAGAGAGGTCTTCGTCGCCGAGACCGGAGGCGACGGTGTCGTGTGATGTTGTTGTGATGTGAGTTTGTCGTGTTCCGGTTTGGAGGTGGAGGAAGTAGTGCGTTCGCCGCGGTTATTGGGTCCGTAGGATGCTATAACACGTGGCGGGGTCTTCTACGATTTGGGGGCGCATTCGCTACCGGTGTGTAATCACACGCAGATACTAATAACGGATTCGGGTGGGCAGCAGTTTTTTCAAAGTAACGTTCGGATAGTTCTTTGAAATGCTGTGCTATCGTGGGTAAATCGAGGTCGCGATGTAGGTCCGCGTTGCGAACGTACCACGGAGCGCCCGTGGCAGTTCGCATTAACCTATTCTGAATAACTTGTAGTTTTTCTAAGTGAGTCGGGAAGGTATGCGCGAAGGCTATACTACCATATGCTAATATGGGTCTGACACATGTTTTGTAAAGTGTCACTTTGTTACGAAATGACATTTTACTGCGTTTATTAATTAGATAGTAGAGACGGCTAAGTACGAACTTAGCCTTGTTCGTGACTCGCTTAATATGCGGTTCGAACGACATATTATTTTTGTCTAGAGTGATCCCTAGGTATTTTGTTGAATTTTCCAAGGGGATCGCTCTGTCGAACAGTTTGATGGTACCCGAGCTACGCCTGGACACCACCCGTTCGCTGGGTCTGTCACCTCGATTAAAGTACACCGCTGCACTTTTATCAGGGTTCACTTCTATGCGCCACTTCCTGAACCATTTGCCCAGGAGAGTGGCCGCTTTTCTGAGACTATTTCCTATCACTTTACCGCGACGGTGGGTTGCATTTCATGTCATGTTTTTATGTTAGTACGTTTGCTTGTTTGAATGTTTGTACGTTTGTCCGTTCGTTTATTACTACGTTAGTGCGTTTGTGAATTTGTGAGTGGCGTTGCATTTATCACGTTATGTTTATTTGTATATTTGTGTTTGTATGTGTTTACGTTTGTATGATTGTATGTTTTTGCTTTTGTATGTTACGTTATTACAAGTAGTTTAAATCTGACCTTAATGAAATTAAGTAGGTGTGTTTATATGCTTAATACAAGTTTTGAGCTTGAACGTGGGTAAAATCGGGAGAGGTTACGGTGATTGGGCGAATTAAGGGGGGTCGAAAAATAAATGTTGGACAATTATTTCGTGTGAATTAATCTAATAAAAGAGGCCGATTTAAACGTTGTAAATCTGTTTTTTTAATTTTCTTTTGCATATAGTTTTTAAGTTATAAGCAAAAGAGTAATCTTCTGTACTGAGTTTACCGAGAAAACATAATAGTAACAAAGACAGAGACAACTATAATTGATGGTATCAACAGTGACGGTGTAAGCCATGATGACGGCGTTGGTGATGATGTCATGACGGTGACGGGGTAAGACATAATATCGTGACTATATCGTGATAGGTTCGTGATGATGTTGTGACTGTTTTGACAGTGACGAAGAAGACGTCATGATTGTGACTTAAAGGTGTTTAGACTAGAAAATCAACTGCATGTTTAAACTGACTGCAAGAACGGAAATTTGTGTATTTCATTATTTACTTTCAACTCCCAACTTTTACGATTGCTTTGCGGTAAAACTTAGTTAGGTACCATACTCGTATCAAAGGAATCTTTTTTTTCTACTTTTATATATATACTATTATTATTACGACATGTCTCGTATGATTTTTAAAGGTTTTGACCAAAGACTTTTCAAGAGGTTTTTTGGCGTCATGTAGAGAAATATTTTCGAAAGAAAATTTTAAACTCCACTGCTTTAGTTTTTAATAAAGCCTTTGCCATCTCATCATAAATTATCAGGACAGTTGCTTGCTCTTATGCTAATCAATAGTTTTCAGTCCCCTTGACATTATAACCTATGCTAAGTGAGCATAGTGAGAAGTTACGTACTAGAGTGCTCGCCGGATAACTTTGCGTGCGGCCAAAACTGAAACTAATCTGACATTCGTCAAATATCACTCAGTAATTGCCAAGCACATTACTTTCGAAGAACAAAGTCTACGTTAGTAATTTTACCATGCTATTTTTTAAGTATGTTGAACTGTAATTAAATAAATAAATATCCCTTGACAAGTAAAACAAATTGAATCTAACCACAAAGTAAGCAAATTATATGCTTGTATCACGAGTGTTAGCCCGTTGGCTATCGTTATACTAATACATATAAACAGTAACAGACCCGGAAAATGTAGACAACTAAATGTTCATCACACAAATGCCTGCCACCGTCGGGAGTCGAAGCCAAGCCTCGCGGTTGGTTGATGTAGTTAGGCGTGTACGCTAGCCATTCGACAAACGAGGCGGTCAAATTCATTACAAAACACCAGTTCATTTGTGTACTTGGGAATTATACTTGAATCATATACCTCTTAATAAATTTTCTTTTCTTTCGATAATAGGTACCTACTACATTTATTATATATTTTAACGAGAAAATCACCAAATGTCTTAATTATGTATATGTAATACGAAAAAATCAAGCATTGTAATAGCCATATGCTTGAAGAGGTAGGCAGAAATGAAACAATTAAAAAAAGCAATTTCCGGTGTCTAGAGGTTTTATTAGACACTAGCTGTTACCCGAGGCGTTGCCAGCGTGGTTAATGGTCCCACAGGAATATTTTTTCAGGATAAAGACTACCCTATGTGTTAATCCTAGTTATCCTCTATGTGTGTACCAAATTTCATAAAAATCGGTTCAGTAGTTTTCGCGTGAAAAATTAACAAACAAACACTTTAATTTACTTCTTTTTAATTTATATAACATTATTATGTCTCAATTTTCAGTGGTGTTATTTTGTTGTTTATTTTGGTTTTACGTTTATACTATTTTTGTTTTTCTCCTTACATTTATTATTCATATTTTATTAAATATTATATTTTTTGTATGTTTAATCTCTGAACCAATGTTTGTATAGTATCCTCAGATGTAAAGGTTGTCTGACAGAGATCGCTTTGTTTGGCGACAAGACCGCCTTTTGTGTACCTACTATCAACAGCTGTAATCATTTGCTATTGTTAATACTTAATTGCACTTATTTTGCAGTAAGTTTAATTATGCACAATAAAGAGTTTATTCATTCATTCATTAAAATACAAACTTTCGCATTTATAATATTTATTATATAAGGGTAGATAAGAGGGTATATCTATTTCCATGTTTTTCAACATCAGTAGCGCTTCCTTCGCGCTCAAATGTATCTGGCGCCACTGTACAAATATTATCATTTATCATATGCACGTGATTCAGTCTTTAATTTTTATAAATGTATTCGGCCTCACGTGGCCGCTTGTATAATTTAATCGTCATTGTAAGGTCATCCGCATACTGCCTATAATTTTATTACACTTTTTCACAAAGAAAGCGGTTATCACTTTGACTGTTTGTACTTTGTCGTTTTTATTGTGTAGCGATGTCACGGTGTTAGTGACGATTTTAATGATTCTTAAAAAATGTATTTTCACGCACATATCCCCGAAGAGGTAGGCAGAGGCACGGCTAGTCGAAGACACTAACTGCCACAATGTGATAGGTGGCAAGCCTATCTATCAAACCCGGCATATATCCAATCCCGAGCAACGTTTGTTTGGCTTAGTAGGCGTTTGCCCCTCCGAGTTTCGTCCAATTTGGCTGAAACGACCACATCCATTGTTCTGAATATTTTTTAAGTGGCGTTTGCCCCGCAACTTTTTTAAGCAATACTTGTACAGTCAGAAAGCAAAATTTTAGGTAGGGTGATATAATTTAAGAATAGTAAGGAAAAACATGGTTGAATCTTGGCATGTAACTGTTATTGAAATAGTACAAATGATCCTGCGTAACGTGACAATTATTTAGAAATATTAAATATGCAAGTGCAAAGACACAAATAGACCTATCACATTATTTAGAGCTTCTAGTATTTTAAGCGTTTTCGTAACTAAAGTTAAATAAAGGTATAAGACTGATTATTGTCGTTAAGACGTAAAATAATTATCGTGGGTAATTATGTTTTAAATGGTTATGAAAACTGTTTAAATTGTAAAATACTGATTACTGTTATTAACAATAATTATTGGGATTAATTATGCTTTAAATCGATATATATATATAAGACTGATTATCCTGATTTATCATGTTTATTATTCTATTTTCCGTTGATTATTATAATATTTTTAGTAAATATATTTGTATATTTCCTACACTACCTTGCTTTCACTTAAATTATATCACTCTACCTAAAATTTTGATTTCTGACTGTACAAATATTGTAAAAAGTTGCGGGGCAAACGCCACTCAAAAATATTAAGAACAATAAATGTAGTCGTTTCATCCGAATCGGGCGAAACTCGATGGGGCAAACGCCTACTAAGCCGTTTTTTTTATTAGAAAATTGGAAAAACCAAATTTTCTTTTAGTTACCTGACCCGGAAATCGAACCCGCGACCTCATATAGTAAAACTAAAGTTTTTGGGAGGAATCACATATAAGTAGCACATTCTGAGGAAAATTATTGCCATATAAATGTTATCTATTATTTGAGGGCACAGCATCTTAGAAACAGAGCCAGTTTGTAATATGATTATCCAGGGCAAATTTATTAGAGCGAACACTGTTCAACCTGGCTAAACCCGTACCACGGTCTTTATACTGATTATCTATTGCCTATTGGGAGGTGCTCATTTAATTTTTTTTTCAAATCATATTTTTGAACGGGTATTTATATATTTATAGCTGTTCTGGCGATTTTATTCCACTCGTTCGCTTGAGCTAGATAGGTACTCACAATACGGTGTTCCGATGAATTGACGAATAGTGCACTGGGAAAAAAATTTCAAAAATGGTATTGGGAAATGCTCATTCAATTTTTTTAAAGTCATTTTATGGAACGCGTATTTATGTATTAGTAGCTGTTACGGTGAACTTCGTTCCACACGTTCAGTTTGTATTGGAAAAATTGAAATGTTGTTTCCCCTAGTTTTCTCGCTGTTGAACGGTACACAATGTACCATTCCTCTTGGTAGTAAATAAAAGTATAAATGTATAAATAAAATAAAAGTATAAATAATAAAAGTAGTACGAGTAAATTTTCCTCGTAAATTTTCAGCCAAATCGATTCAGTCGTTGTTGAGTCGTAAATAGTGTTATAAATAAACTTCCACGACTTTCTTTTATATATAATGCTGCCGAGAGAGGCAGCTATAGTATCTACATATTTTATAGATACACTAGCTGCCTGTCTCGGCTTTGCTTGGATGGTATTTTTTTATCATAAATTAAGACGTATTCCAAGTTGGATCAAACTGCACACGGTGTGCAAATTTGGTTGATATCGGTTAAGTAATTTAGGAGTCCATCGAGGACAAATAGCGTGACACGTAATTTATATATATTAAGATAAGATGAGCTTACTTACAACTCTTTAAATTATAAATTTAATTAAATTATAAAAAAACAGCATTGTATGGTAAGGTCAACGCAGACTACCGGAATACAAAAAACGTCATTATATGCACGTGAACGTCAAATCAGTAATTCGTTCTTACCTCACGTGGCTTTGACTTCTGTACACATGATTATTTTATATTAAGTAAATCACGGTATATATGTTTTTGTAATGGCTTGTATAATTTAACAGACTGTGTGTTTAGTCCAGTAGGTAGGTATATATTAATACGTAAAGCAAAAGCTTTAGATCCCTTTTTACGAAAATTGCGCTGAAGGAAGGGCACAAATTTGGCAGACTTATAGTTTGGGTAGGAGAAGTGCAAAACGCTAACATTTTCAATATTAATGGTTACAAAGTACCTTAAATCAATAAATAAAACATTACCCACACTACCATGCATTTGACACACACAAACAAATATATTGATGATAACGATAAAAGATCAAAGATGGCGCACCATACAGTTTGGAAATAAAGTAGTTGATCTTAAGAAATGAAGATGGCATTCTTATCAACAAGATGTTAAAATTTATTATGTTCGAATTTTCACCAACGGGCTACCACTAGTATATGAAAATGTACTATTTTCTGTATAAGATAATTTTGTTATATTCGTTTATTTCAATTACTCATATGTATATTATTCTCATAAAGTTTTTGTAATGATTAAGAATGGAGTATAATAATCAACCCTTTTTATATTAAAATTATTGCAATATAATAATTAGTCATATTTGCTAACTGTTTCATAAAAACAACAGTGAACGTTATTTGAAAAATGATTATCTTTTGAATACTTATGGAAATTTGAATTTTGTTTAATAACTTTTACTACTCGTATTTAGAGTCTGGCAAATGAAGTAGATACTAGTTTAATTTAAAACCTTTTTATATGGCAACGACTTCACGAATGTCGACATAAATAACCGAGGAGTTTTGGCGCCATCGTAAATGAAGGTCGTAATTTTTTCACAATTATTGAATTTAGTGTAAATTATGAGTAAAATTAGTTAATTTAGGTGGGAATTAGTTTAATTTTGTTCAGTGAAATAATCATGAAGAAATTAGTGTATCGTGAATTTCCTCGCTGCCGCCAAATCTCCCAAAGTGAGCTTATGTAAAGTGACCACCGCTTTACTCAAGACCCTGACGTGACTTTGTAAATAGTGACTGGTGACTGTATAAGAATAATTGATACGGAAGACATGTCACTAATGTCTGTAACAATTGATTAATACAGAAGACGTGGCAGCATGGCCTAAAGGTCTTAGTCGGCCTCAGAAAGGGGCAAATTAACTTAAAAATAAATAACCAAATGTCAAGATAGCGACTGTCAATTTTTAAATCATTTGGAAAACATTTCGGACCGTGCTTTATCCAACACGTAGACATTGGCGAAACCAAACTACGCATGGTAGTTGTAAAAGCTATAAAAAAGAAGAAGAAGACGAAAACGTTCTTACATGAGTTTCTCTCTTGAGCTCGCCTCTGTGGTCTAGAGTTCCAGATGTTGGACTTGACTTCATAGCGTCAAGGGTTCTATTCCCGCGTCGGGCAACAAAATATTTCTACTGGGGTAGAGTTACATTACAAAAAAAATCTACTCTATACTTTCCAACACACGATTACAAAATCTTTACTTTAGAAAAATACAATACCTGTATTATCCTATATGTCTAAAATGAACCACTAAAATGAATTGGCAACGGCGAGCACTGACATTATCGTATTAGCATAAATAAGGTGTTATGAAACCGGGCCTGCTATCGCAAACTCTACCAGCTAGTCATGATCACGGTGTTGGTATAAAAATCGTTCGCATCAGATAGTAAAGCTTTTGCCTTGTATTCTTTAAATTGGCCCTGGACGAATATTATACGTGAAAAGTTTGTTAGTCGTTTCCGGGCTCCTTTGGAGAAAAGACGATCTGCCTTCCTGCCAGGCAGCTCGTAAAAGGCGAGCATAGGCTTAACGTCACTAACACCGTGGCATCCCACTAGGTGGTAGAGTTTCGCAACAAGTCGCCCGTGACGTGTTCCGGTTTGGAGGGTAAGGTAGCTGGAAAAATTACTTTTGATTGAGGCCAAACAGCCCGGTCTCAGGTTGGCAGCGCACCACTAACAACTTTGGTGTCTCTAGGCGGCGTGAATTTCTTACCATCAGGAAATATACCGTCTGTTTTACCTTCCAATGTCATAAAAAATTACTTCGTCGCAATTGTAATTATATAAATTTGGTGTATGGAGTTAGTTTATAGACTTCAGAGTGAGATACTTTACTTCATCCTGATATCTAAACGGGTTTCCGTGGAAGAGCCACAAAATAATAATGCGCAGACGCCTCGGGCAACATCTAGTATTATAAAAATTTTCCACAAACTGGTAAATAAATAAGTACTTGAATACGTTTTGAAGGTCTGAATGTCGCAGCAGAATATGTCTACTACATCGATATATAATAGCCACTAGATTATGATTGAAGATTTTGTTTTCACAGTCTATTTAAACATTCACAATACCTTTTAATTAAAGTTACTTTTTTGATATAGACACGCTAGTTTCGGAGACTCTTGACACCACGCTCTTCTTAAATGTTAATCTAGATCTCCTGGGTACCTACATCGATCGACATTTGTATTGCTTGTCTGTTTTGTCAATCTTTCGTCTGTTGTTCTTTCCATACGACCGAGCCAACGGAGCATCTATTATTTTCACGGAAGAGATTTATCTGAAATAAAGTGAAAATTTACTGTTAAAAATTCGACATAAATATATTGAAATATTATGTAACGACTTATATCACGTTTTTTAATGCTTTATGTAAACAAGTACGTAGATTTCCTGGTGGTAAAATATACAAAATATTTAGTGTCAAATGTGGTGAAGTACAACACAACACAAACCACAAACAAACAAACACAACCTGAGCCTAATATGTTAATCTCTTACGTAAAAAAATGGTTGCCTGTAAAGTCAGTTTTACGGGCGAAGATTTTACGTGACAACGTCTTTTTCTCGGTAGAATATTTATTGATATGATTGTTATTAAATTGCATAATAGGAACAAGGAATTGAACAAGAACGGAACAAGGCAGAAAGAATTGAAGAAAGAAACAAGGCATTCGCCGGTCCGGCGGGTCTCTCTCTCGTTCGGTGACTCATCGTAACCGACGTGAGCGGGCGTTACACTTTTTCAAAAGTGACTCCGAGCCACAACCTAATTTAAGACGTTGTCACGTCAATAAGTTTGCCAGCTATCTACCATCCGAAACACAAGGACGTTAGCACCGACGTACGTTACAACGGTAAGAATAAGAATTGCTGTACGAATTCGGGCGAGAAGTCACAAAACTGTAACATTAAATAAAATAGTCAAGAGTCTCTGAAACCGGCGTGTTTGTATGAAAAGGGTGATGAATGTGGAGGAAGCCTGACAGGTTTGTCAGAATCGTGAGGTTTTACACTAGATACTCTCTGCTTACCACGTAAAGGACTTGGCGTAAAGATAAGTACGTATGTATGTATTAAACAAAATTACTAAGTTTGTCAAAAATATGAACTAAATAAAACCTATAAAAATAAAAGTATTTTGTTAAAATAAAACTAAGGACACGTAGAATTTAAGAGTACTTCAATTTAATATTGTTAATCTACGTAACGTTATTAATCGATGCTCGAAGTCGTAAAATGTAGGAACATAAAAGTACGCGTGGATCAACACGTGGGGCGTGCAGCTCGCACGTTGACCACGTTGGTACACGTCATTATCTTTTTACAAAGAGTAAGGTAATGTATTTGTTTGTGTATTTATCGTAGGGTTGTCACATTCTAAAGATAGAATAATCTCTAGACAGCCAACTCGATGCTAGTACAAGGCTTATCTAAATATAATCTTATCTAAAAGGACTATTTTCGTTTAAGTTATTTTTATAGTCAAACAACAACATAAAATCTATCATACAAATGAAAGGATGAGCTTACATATAAGAAACATAAAGATACGCACAAAATACTCTATACTCTTTTTAGTTAAAGGCTAAGATCCTCATAATCCAGACAGAACTTCTTTTATAAAAGCTGAAAGTTCTCCGTGTCGGACCGGGCTCCTTGAATAATAGATCACCTGCCCTCCTGCTCTACAGTTCGTAAAAGGTGAGCATAGGCTAAGCTACACTAGCGCCGTGACATCGGACTAGGTGGTAGAGTTTCGCCCGGATTGGTACCATCGCATCGCCTTACTTATTCCTGTCGCTATAACGTCAACGCTTGCTGTTGACATGTTCCGGTTTGAAAGATATGGTAGCCGGTAAACTTACCTTTGCTCGAGGCCTAACCTCCCGGCCTTATGTACCAGACACTTAAAATTTTGAAAAACCCTTGCCAAATATATTTGAACTTTCGTAAATAGCAGATAACTGTTTTTTCCTCCCATACCTTAGCCCTACTATACAAGCCTTGATGGTGCTGTAAAGAGGGAAACCGGTAAGTTTTTATATTTATTTATTTCGAAATTACGTGTGATATTTATCGCAGTCTTGTGGCTGGAGTGTTTGTTGCGTAGATCTACCTACTACCCTATTCCTGTCTGGAATATGACAATAACATTATCGACAGGAATGGGTAATGCGGAGGATCCCTACCCAGGAAGTTGCACAGAACTCTACCAACAGTGATCTCGTTGGTGATGACCCAGTTCACCTATACTCACCTCTTACGAGCTATCAGGCAGATGATCAAGTCAGGGTACACGGACCAAAACGGGTAAAAGACATAAAAAATACGCGTCTTTGTGGCGTTGCGGTAGCGTCTGACTTGACTTCTTGAGATCCAGGGTTTGACCCCAGATCGGGCAGCAAAATTAAGAGAAATTGTGTATTTTTAGTTTTACTAATAAAAATAACGTTTTCGGTAATGGATGTCTGCCCGGTTGGCAATAGGCTTGCCACCTATCACATTGTGGGACTCAGTGTCTGACTAATCCAGGCGCTCTGGCTGACCTCTGCCAGCCCTTTTGTGGGTGGGTGATCGTGGCCGATATGGGTGTGAGGATACTTTTTTAAATATTCGCGAAAAACATAACCCTTGCTTCCTGTAAAAGGATCCGCCCGACGACAAAATATTTATATTCACATAAAACTTCTACTAAACTTTCATATATGTGCATAATGATGTTCCGTAGGAAATTTCATAACGCCATTTTGATAAAATGCTTAATTTAAAGTCAGCGTATTTAGTTTCGAGTGGAAAGTTTTGGACTACATTGATTGTATAAAAAGTGCTCGTGGCATCACACGTGGAATCGTTTATCGTCGGATTTGATGAGGTTGTAAGTTTTCCTTTTTTTATGATGTTGAAAGGCAAACAAGATTGCTGATCTAGTAAAGTGCAAGAAGCGCTTCTTTATGATAATGGAAAAGCAGACGGATTTAATGATCAAGTAAAGTCCAAGAAGCAATTTACCGGCATTCGTTCCTAAATGCCACCAATAGGGAAGTTCATCACCGGCCGAATGGTTTGAGCACCATATAACTTATCACCAGGGACATCCAACTCGCCGAATGTATCACGTTGTTTCCTCTGAAAAAAAAACTTATTAGATATTTTTAATGATATTGGAAGGCAAACAAGCAGACGGATTTCCTGATGTTAAGAAATTCACGCCGCCTAAAGACACCAAAGGTGGTAACCGTGCGGTGCCAACATTTGGCCAGGATTTAAGGATTCATGCAAAAGTAAGTTTACCAGATACTGATATCCTCCGAACTGGAACACGTTAAATGCAAGCGCTGATGTTTTGGCGGTAGAAATACGTAAGGCGGTGATACCAGCTAGTCGCTGCCAACTCTACCACCTAGTCAGATGTCACGGTGTTAGCGACGGCAAGCCTGTGCTCGTCTCTTACGAGCTGCCTGGCACAGGAAGGCAGATGGTCTACTTTGCAAAAGAACCTGGACTAACATATGGAAGATTTTAAGAAGATCTTTGGTTTCAAAGCACACAATGTCTAACTGATTCTGTAGAGACGAGACTTATGCAGAGCAAGATTGTTTTAATGTTTTTTGAAATTTCAATGAATGTTTAAATGAACCATACATACATATATACATACATACATATCTTCACGCCAAGTCCCTTACGGGGTAGGCAGAGAGTATCGAGTGCCAGACCTCACGATCCTGACAAACTTGTCTTGCTTCCTTCACTTTCATTACCCTTTTCATACAAACACGCCGGTTTCGGAGACTCTTGACACCACCTTTCGGATATAATCCTATTGATCTGATCATGAAATGTTAGCCTTGGTCTCCCCGGGTACCTACATCCATTCACATTCGCATTGTATATCTGCTTTGTCAATCTTTCATCTGTCATTCTTTCTACATGACCGAACCAGCGGAGCATTTATTTCTGATATGTTTAAGTTTATTAAAAATAATCAGCGCCATAGGTGAAAATAGGCAAAAATGCACATAAAATAAAAACTAATGGGCTTACCTGGATCAAATTTTTATGGGACAATCCGAAACTATTCCGAATCAAACAAAAAAAGAAGTACTTATAGTCGGGCCAGAAACCACGGAGAAGTCGGTGTACATACATAAAAAAATATACCCGCCGAAATGAGAACCTCCTCGTTTTTTTTATCTCGGTTAAAAAATGAATAACACACACATGAACGGATGAAAAAAATATCACTAATTCTTTTTTTGTATTGGTTATTGTCAGGAGAAGGATCGTGTATAAAGTGGGAATAACCACTCTTTAATTTTGTCCATACACACTGTAAGTAGTTGTTAACGTAAAGCGATATGAAGTTAGCCGGATCGGCTAGTATGTTATAAAACTTGTTTGATACTGTTATCAGCTCGGCATAGGTCAATATAGGTCCGGATCTTCTACTGTAGGTGTTCTTTGAACTTTATAATTGTTTTTACTAATCATTATCAATTTGTAGTTTTTCTGCTTGGGTTTTAACAATCATGTTATGCTATTAAGATTATAAATGCGAAAGTTTGTATGTATGGATGTATGGATGTTTGTTACTCTTTCACGCAAAAACTACAAAGCCGATTACGATGAAATTTGGTTTGTAGGTAGCTGAAGACCCAGAATAACATCTAGGCTACTTTTTATCCCGGAGTTCAAGCGGGATTGGGACTTACGCGGGTGAAACCGCAGCTAGTATAGGTATAATTTCTTTAGGCCTCTTTGTTATATCTATCTGCCGTCAAACTTGACTTCTTGAGGTCCCGGGTTCGATTTCCTTGTCCGGCAGCAATAAAATTAGAAAATGTATATTTTCAACTTTCTAATAAAATGAATGTTGCCCGGGATTGTATAATGGTTGGTATGACCCGGTTGGCGACAGACTTGCACCCATCACACTGTAGTGTCTTTGGCCAGTCGTGGGTGCCCTGGTTGTGCCTCTGCCAACCCCTTCAGGGATATAGGCGTGAAGATACTTTTAATGTTGTATAGGTAATCAAACACACAATAAAACTGTAAAAGAGTGAATTCGGTAAATTATAGATATTAAAAACCGTCAAATGAGACTAAAAATATGATCTATATTTTAAACATTTTTTTAATGTTTTTAAAGACGTGATACATACCAAATATGCCGATTCGTCCTCGCTAATATTTTAAACTTAATAAGTTTTATTTAATAATACTTAACTCGTTATGTTTCCTAGTAGTCCACATTTTTAAAAAAAAGCGTCAAAACCGAAACACAAACAAATAAATTTGGCTCTACAGAAAAAAATTAACCTTTACCAAAAAAAGCTTTTCGACTCTGACTCAGGAAATGTGGTCTGGCAGTCCAGGTGTTGGAATTGACTTCATCAGGTCCCGGTTCAAACCCCGAGTCGGGCAACAAAAAGGAATGTGGTTTTTTCCAATTTTCCAATACATATAAAAAAATGTTGCTCGGGATTGGATACGTGCCCGGCTGTCTTGCCACAAATGACATTAAGACACCATCTTAGGCTAGTCGTGGGTGCCCTGGTTGTGCCTCTGCATATGCCTTCGAGGACGTGGGCGTGCCTTTGCATTAAGTATGAACATTTTTAGTCAAACAAGCAGACGGAGTTCCTGATGGTAAGCAATTCACGCCGCCAATTCACACCAAAGATGGTAATGGTGCGTTACCAACCAGGTCGGGATGTTAGGCCTCGAGTAAAAGTAAGTTTACCGGTTACCTAACCCTCCAAACCGGAACATGTCACGACGTTATGGTGGCGGGAATAGGTAATTCGGTGGTACGGGTGAGTCGCTGCAAAACTCTACCTCCTAGTCAAGTGTCAAGGTGTTAGTGACCGAAAGCCTATGCTCGCCTTTTACGAGCTGCCTGGTAGAAAGGTCTCCCGTTTACTTAAGGTTTTCGTGCGCAATAAAAGATGAAATGAAAATTTGGACGTAATTCAGGTGACTCCGTCACGATATCGTCGCGTCCTCATAACGACACAGTCACAACATTGTCACCAATACGTCACCGTCGCGATACCATCACCGAATCCGTCACCGTCATGACATCGTCACCAACATCGTCACCATCTCTATCGTCATCACTGTCAATGTCATTAATTACCGTTGTCTTTGCCATGGTGACTAATATTTTTTAAGTTAGGTAAAGTCTGGACAAACAATTACTTTTTGTCTTTTTTCTTAAAACTATGTACAGCAGAAAGTTAATCAAAATAGATTTAAAATGCCTTTTTTGATATTTTCCATCGTCGGCGCTTGATAAAACTTCCAAATATTCATATTTTTAAATGAAGAAACACTTGTAGTACTATTTTTCGTATCACTCATGATTTATTATTTATTTAATTGATGATGCTGTATAAGCGAAACCGGTATTCTATATATAAAATAATAAAGTATAAGTGATACAGTACAAGTGTTTCTTCATTTAAAATATGAATGAAATGCCTTTACTCGCTTCGAGTCCTCGGTCAATTATCAATGACATTTATAAATGGTTAGAGTAAGTTAATGGCTGTAAATACTACTTAGACTTAATCTAGGAATAATAAATAGTTTCCCCACGTGTTGGTCCGGGCTCGTTTACAAAATAGACCATCTGCTTTCATGCCAGGCAGATAGTAAAAGGCGAGCATAGACTTACCGTCACTAGCACCGTGTCATCTGACTTGGCGATAGAGTTTCGCAGCAATTCTCACGATATTAATACGCTGAATTAAAGTATCTTCCGAAGAGATGGGCAGAGACATAACCAAGTCACACAAAGTGATAGATGGCAAGCCTATTATTAAGTTATTGTTAACCGGGCTTATATTCATTAGACGGGCAACGTTTTTTTTTATCAGAAAATTAAAAACTTACAATTTTCTGTTTTTTTTTTTGGTCGACCTGGAGATCGAACCCGGGACCTCAAGAATTACTTAAATAGATAATGGAATAAATTGAATAGGTACGGACCCTGAAGTACAGCTATCTAGATATTCATTACATAAATGTCTGCTATTTTCCATCGTCGGCGCTTGGTAAAACTTCTAAATATTCATATTTTTAAATGAAGAAACACTTGTACTGTTTTACGAATTAAGATTACTTACTTAAGTAATTAATTAAGTAATTTAAGTTCTAGCCCTGATGATGCTGTAAAAAGCGAAACCGGTAGGATATTTATAAAATAATAAAGTATAAGTGATACGTAAAACAGTACAAGTGTTTCTTCATTTAAAAATATGAACAAATATCTGCCCCCTTCGGAAATAGATCCCAAGCCTTGCTGTGGTCGATTAATGGCATCAGGCAATGTACGCAAGGAGGTGGTCAGTTCTTCTAGTTCACTAACGTCGGATGTAAAAAGTGGTAAAAACCGTAATCAACATATTGGCAACACAAGAAATATGTAGTTATCCTTTACGGCGTCTAAAGTGGGGGAGACTAGAAAAATTTACAAATTATACTCCCAGTTGCCCCCTCAAAGGAGGCACCGGGGGCAAAGGGGAGATTATTTTTTATGAATTCCCAGTTGCCCCCAGTGGGGGCGATGCCGGTGGGGGCGACTGGGAATAACCCCATGTATCGAGTGCCAAGTATCACGATATGTCTACACATACGTTTTGAAAAAACTTACATAACTTTTGAGGAATTGGTTACGGCAAATCTCAGATATGTAATGTAATCCCACCTATGACATTGTGGGACTTAGTGTTTTCGGCTGGTAGCCCTGTTTGTGCCTCTGCCTATCTCTTTGGGGATATGGGCGTGATGATAGTTTTATAAATGTAGTTCTGAAATAATTGCGATGCATTATTTTTTAAAGTAACAAAATTCTTAAACTAAAAAAATATATCTTCTAGGCCATCCACGACTAGCCGAAAACACTCAGTCCCACAAAAAGTGATAAGTGGCAAGCCCATCGCCAACCGGGCACATATCAGTCCCAAGCAACATTTTTTTATTACAAAATTGGAAAAACCAAATTTTCTTTTTGTCGCCTGACCCGGGAATCGAACCCGAGACCTCGTACAATCAAGTCCAACACTTGGACCGCTAGACCATAGAGGCTACTAAACTAGAAGATAATAATTTGTATCCGAATACAAGATGCGTAATATAGATATTAATAGATTGTTGGTAAGTTTGTTGCTAATAGCTTTGTATGAGAAGTGCACGTGACCAGAGGTCGTCGCTTCCTTGCGATATCGATTGAGGACAACAATGTATTAGCCTATTTATACGTAACACCCTATACATTGAAGTAACCATAACATAGCCGTTATGTAGCTTTCAGCGCCATTTTTAAGTTGTATATAAATAAAACCTACGAATGAATGAATGTGTTTTTATTCAAATTAAGTATACATTATATATATTTTTAATGTCAAAATTGTTAATTCTAATAATAAGGATAATACGTACAATTTAGCCATTTATAATTAATTACCAATCCGCTAATTACTTTCAAAATATATATATTTATACCCTTTTAAGGTGTGGTAATATCCAATCCTTTTCAAATTTCTTGCATTTCAAAATAAGCAAACAGTAAAACGTATAGTGTTATTCTGCTTCATCACAATTTCATCGCTTCTGTGGTCTAGCGCTCCAGGTGTTGGACTTGATTGCATGAGGTCATGGGTTCCTGAGTCGACAAAAAGAAAATTTGGTTTTTCCAATTTTCTAATAAAAAAATGTTGCTCGGAAATTGATATGTGCCCGGTTGGATAGACTTGCCACCCTACTTCCCACTTCCCACTTCCCACGTCCCACTTTGTGGGACTTAGTGTCTTCGATTAGCCGTGGGTGCCCTGGTTGTGCCTCTACCTACCCCTTCGGCCCGAAGATACTATTTTTTTTCACAGCAACCTACTAATAAATAATAAATAAATCTAGACAAACTTCACTTATTTAGCTCACATCAATGTAAGCAAATTGTATATTAGTGTATAAAAACCTTATAAACAAAAGGAGCAAAGAACAAAAGGAGCAAGAAGTCGGTTTTTGTATTTATTAATTCCATTAACATTATTGTTGTTAATTATTTGCACGGATAAAATATTAAGTATTGAAGGTAAATTGAAGTCGGTGTTTCTACTACTCTTTTCATCTCATTTCAATAAAATACATTTTAATACTTAGATAGATTACTTATGATAGATTTCAAACGAAAATATTTTATGGATAAAAAGAATTTGAAGTCGGTTTATGTAGTTGTACAACTGTATTGGTGTAATAACAAGCGTAGGTACCCAAAAATATGAAGAGTGCATAATTTCGGTATCTATTAGAAGAAAAAAACATGACAAGGCCTTCAAGAGTTGAACCTCATGATGACTTTGAATACAGAATTTTCGCATAAACGAATCGACTAAGGTCATTTGTTATTCAATCTACATGATGATAAGCTTTCTGAATATCAATACAACGAATAAACGTGTGTTTGCCACGTGATCTGTATCAATTTTAAATGATTTATTCAACCAATTGGCCTAAAATCAATATCCCAATTTTCATTCCATGTGCCGTCCAACTTTTTGCACTGAGCTTGGTAGCTTCAATATATATAAGAGGATAAATCGCGGTATAAGAACCAGATAAGCGTATCTTCAAAAAATAATTATAGTATCTTTGTAAGCATTACATAGTAAAAAATATTTTATAGTTTAATGCTTCAATAGTAGGACAACTTATCAATATTTTTTTTATCGCCAACTGTATACTATCTCTGTTAATGAACTAGTAAAGTTTGAAGTGATAAATTCCCGCAGTAATTTTGTTCTTCTGTAAAATTTACAAAATGTAGATGTGTTCATCTGGTTCTTATACCGCGAAATACTCTCTACGATACTCTCTGCCTACCACGTAAGGGACTTGGCGTGAAAACATGTGATAGAGTAGAAAGATATTTGAGAAGATTTAAAATCAAAGAAGCAAAGGAAATTTGAAGTCGGTTTTTGTATTGCACTTCTAATAAAATTTCTGTGCTACGGTTTTTTATTTCAATTTTTTAATTTTGTATTCATGTGCTATCCAACTTTTCTCTCACTGAGCTCTGTAGCTTCAATATAAAAGAGCTGTAATAAATACTCTCTACGATACTCTCTGCCCAACCCGTTAGTGGCTTGGCGAAAAGACATGTAATAGAATAGAAAGATATATGAAAATATTTGAAATCAAAGAAGCAAAGGAAATTTGAAGTCGGCTTTTGTGTTGCACTTCTAATAACATTTCTGTGCTACGGTCATCAATTTATCAATTTCGATTCCATGTGCCATCCAACTTTTCGCACTGATCTCGGTAGCTTCAATATATTAGAGCTGTATTAAAAATTATCTATGATACTTTCTGCCTACCCTAAAAGGACTTGGAGTGAAGATCACAACACACAAGGACAAGATAGATACATATATAAACATAGCTTTGATGCATAACTACGCGTGATTCAATAAAATACTCGTACGAATTGCATATATTTACATTTACTCGTATTCTTTATTTATTTTATTTAATCATTTATTGTACACATAAAAACTTAGATTAATTTTAAAACCAAAAGACTTGTAAAAAAGGTCAGCTTATCTCAGATGAAGAGATTTCTTCCAGATCACCCTAAAAGTAGCTGATAAAATTTAAACGAAGTAAAACTGCAAAAAACAGACTTTAAATTTGGAACATATGTGATTTTCTTAGGGCCGATTGCACGTTCCTGGGTTAAATTTAATAATGAGTTAATCTGTCAAATACGAAGAGATTTAACCCAAGTTAAAGACTAAACCGGAGTTAAATATTTAAACCCCGAACGTGCAAGTGGCCCTTATGAATGTTAATGTAGAACTGGACCAAAATATAATTTGACCACCGCGGGAGTATTGGCTTTCAATTAATAAACCAATTTTGAAAATCCTTCCACAAACACCGGAATAATCGCGAAACATACATACAAAAAAAACATACAGGTCGAATTGAGGACCTCCTCCTTTTTCGTCGATTGAAAATAAATTACTTGTGCTAGCCAAATCATTATCACCAGGAAATACATTTCGTTTGTCTTTTAATAAAAGCGTCAGCGCAGTTATAAAATAATAGCAATAATAAAACAATAGTCGGTGAAACAACATTTGTAAACAATCCAAAAACCCATCACGTGTTTAAGAACGTGGATGTCGAACAATCATAACCCGATACGATCAAAACAGCTTTATTTATGTGAGAGATTAGCGAACAAACTATAGTGGACTAAAGACAAAACAGATGTTATTGGTGCGTCATCCTGTGGCATGGGACATTAGGCCCATTCTTTTTTTTATAATATTGGAAGGCAAACTAGCAGACGTATTTCCTGATGGTAAGAAATTCAAGCTGCCCAGAGCCACCAAAGTTGGTAATGGTGCGTTGACAACGTGAGGCCGGGGTGTTAGGCCGGAGCAAAAGTAAGTTTACCGGGTACCTTACTCCCCGAACCGGAACACGTCATGACGTTATGGCGACAGGAATAGGTGAGGCAGTGGTACCAATCCGGGTGAGTCGCTGCGAAACTCTACCACCTAGTCACTCTGCCGCCTTTCTTTCTTTCTTTAATTCTTTATTGTACACAAAAAGTCAAAAAAAAAGGAAATATGTAAAACTATACAAAAGGCGAGCTTATCTCTCAAAGAGATTCCCGATGGGGGCAGGCATTTGTGTGATGAACATTTAGGTATCTGTATTTCCGGGTCTGGGTGTTTATTAAATTTATTCTCGTAAGTATTTCTACATAGAAATACTTAAATAGATACCAGAATAATGGGCATAATGCCGTATAAATAAATAAATATTAAACAAGTTAAACAAATTGAATCTAACCCCAAAGTAAGCAAATCATATGCATGGGTTATGGGTGTTAGTCAACGATACTAATATGTATTAGTATCGTTGACTAACACAAGTATATAATTTGCTTACTTTGGGGTTAGATTCAATTTGTTTAACTTGTTTAATATTTATTTATTTATACGGCATAATGCCGGTAGGAATAGGTCAGGTGACGGTTCCTTATCCGGGCTAGTCTCGGCACAGCACTCTACCATTCATGGTCTTAATGGTTATGACCTAGTTTACCTATGCTCGCCTTTCACGAGTTGCCCATTTATAGCAGAGAGTCTATTCAACTCAATAAACCCGGACCAAAGAGAGAAAATGTTTTCAAAGTAGCTTTTATTTGTATGTAACTACCTGTCCCGGCGAATTTCGTTCCACCCTTTCAGTTTGTATGAGAAAAATTAAAATGTTGTTTTTCTTAGTTTCCTCGCAGTTTTTCCCTTTTTCTAATTTTTTTGAACCTTTGCTGGACTTAAGCAAATAATTCAAAACCAAAATCAGCCAAATCGGTTCAGCCGTTCTCGAGTTTTAACGAGACTAACGGACAGCAATTGATTTTTACATGTATAGATCAATTTTCATCTTATTATTTACATCTATTATTTAAGATTTTAAATTACTTACTACAAATAATAACAAACCTTAATTAATAGATTACCCTAGCAAGCGATGGAGTCCTTACATCCTGACACCAAAAACAATAACATAGTAAAATAATAACACAGACACATACATAATAAAATAATAGCAATAATAACATAGTAAAATAATTTATGGCAAGTAACACTACAAAAAGTGACTTAAAAAAAATACATGTACTGTTTTACCTATTAGCCCTGATGATGCTGTATAAGCGAAACCGGTAGGCTACTTATAAAATAATAAATTGTAAATTATACGTAAAACAGTGCAAGTGTTTCTTCATTTAATAATATGTAACATCTTACGTTCACTTTCCGTAACTGGTAACTGCTACGATGTTTGGAGACACCTACAAATCTCGTAGCAATCAGGTTTTTCTCTAGACAACTGGTCGCAATTCGCTATCTAGTTAACTATATCTGAATACTATAACTGTTTATGTATAAAGACATCGTTTTAGATTTTACACAAATATCAAGTTAGTATAAAATGTATTATTTGACCACCTCATTGATCGAGTGGCTAGCGTACACGCTTAACTACAACCAACTAACGACTACTACGACCAACTGCGAGGCTTGGGTTCGATTCCCGAGGGGGGCAGGCATTTTTGTGATGAACATTTAGATGTCTTCATTTCCGGGTCTGGGTGTTTATGAAATTTATTCTGGTATCTATTTAAGTATTTTTATGTAATAGTATCGTCGACTAACACCCATAACCCATACATATGATTTGCTTACTTTGGGGTTAGATTCAATTTGTGTGATTTGTCCAGGGATATTTATTTATTCATAAGACTCTTTCTTGAATGATTAATGTGTTGCCAACCTCGCTTTTCACAACTTCATCGGACTTCTATTGTTAAGACAATAATACACCTTTACTAATAGCATTTTAAATTACAAAATAAGCAAACTGCTGGTTTACTCTTAAATCTCAATATAATGCGTAATGTAAATTGGAATCGTATAAGTAATTTTAGGTAGGTACTTTTGAACACAGTACTAGCGGAATATTATCATTCAGTTACAAATAAATTCAACAAATCCTACAAAATAATTCATTGTTTACTATTAACTAAATGTTAATAGTTCGCTACTATTGTATTCAAGAGTACCCAAAATGACATACTCGAGCTCGACTCCAATTTCCGATTCGCGTGATATCGAGATTCAAGAGTAACCCTACTGGTATCGTCTTTAGTTTTTATGATAATATAATATGATAAAATAATTAGTTAATAATCAGATGGCTTATCTGTTACTTCGCTATAGAGAGAAGCTATTTGATGTAATCGGTACTAAGTATACGAATTATAAACATTGCTTGCATCGCTCTAAAAAAGGTGTGTTGCCAACAAGATTGGACTATTTGACATTTCGCGTACCTAGATTTGACGGGTTTGTAACCAAACTTTTTATTTGCAAGGTCAGCACTCAGCAAAGAACCGCACGGCTCTCCTGATGGGAATAAATTTAAAGAATTATTACTGTACTCTGTGGGAATAAATAATCGTAGCCTATAGACACCATAGATGTTGAAGGTGCGTCACTTTCCTGTAGCCAGGATATCAGAACTATTGTGCAAGTCTACCTGCTACCCTATCCTCATAACCGGAACGTGACAGTCATTATCGTGGAACGAATAGGTAAAGTGGTAGATCTCTACTCGGGCAAGCATAGATGTTGAAGGCGCGTCAATTTCCTGTGGCCGGGATGTCAGGCCTATTGTGCAAGTCTACCTGCTACCCTTCCCTCATTACCGGAACATGACAGAGTCAAATTATAAGTTTATATAATAGTTAAGTATTAGGATAAGGTAAAGTGCTGGACCCGGGAAAGCTGCAGCATAGCACTCTATCACCAGTGGTCTTATTGCCTGTTGGTAATTACCAATAACCTATGCTCGCCTTTTGCGAGTTGCCTAACGGGGAGGCAGATGGTCTTTTCTACGCAGTGGGCTTGTACCAGTACGGCGAAGAAATCATTAGTCATTAGTCAGATTATATAACTGACGTAGGTACACCGACTACATTAATTGAATCTAATTACCAGCAGATATGGTTGTCACATCTCTACATAAAGTATTAAAATAGACAACACAGTTACGTGACATACGCTTCGCATGAATTCACGTTTTCCTTACTAGACAAGTGTGCATGTGTGAGAATAGACTTGTGTATGAGCGTATGTACGAGTGAATGAGTTAATTATGTCACTGTGTGGCCCGCGCCACGTGCTAGCCGGTCACGTGCGTGGCGCTAGGGTTGTCACCTCTATTTATGTGAATTTGTTATAAATTCAAAATTAAATTTGTTCACTTTTAATTAAGTCATGTAATTATAAGTATTATATGATAAAAGAATTCATACTAAATTTTTATTAAGAAAATACATATTGAAGTCGTGATGTCTAACCATGTACGGCTTTTTCATTACAGCCATGTCCAAATCCCTACTTTGTTTTAAAGCCACTTATCAAAAGTGCACGTAGTTTTATATTTATATAAGTATACGTAATTTTTTAGGGGAAAAATAAAATAAAAATTTTATGAATGTAATTGCTATAAAAATAACCTTTAAACTCGGTTAAAACCATCATTACCTAGTCCTGGCTCAGTCATGGTATACTGGCTTTGAGATAGACAGTCATTTTTTTTTAAATTACCAGTATGTAGTATGGAAATCTTTAATACACAGTGAAAAGCTGGACAAAGAAGTAGAGTTCAAAGGCATGTCGCGTGGCTAAATGTTACCGACTATACATAATATTATGTCGACAGGTGTCGTATATTCTTAATATCAAGATTACAGATATCATTTGCCTATCTATTTATCTTTATAAACCTAATACATTACACATACCCACAATGTATGAGTAATCAATAAATCGAATAATGTTAGCTTTTTCTAGCAAAATTTTTAATAAAACATTATTTTCCAAAAAATGTAAATGTTAAAATAGTTTCTTAATCAACATTTTATAATAACAAAGTTTAATAATCAAAATGTCACTTGAATAGGCAAAAAAATGCTTAGTTGTTTCTCAGAAACGATCTAAACTACTTCAAACGTTTTTCATATTTTAACTTTGTCTATTTTGGGCCGAATTCAATTAAGTCAAAACAATACAAGCCACATGGATTGTTTTTAGGATATATATATTTATTTACCAAATAGTACTACATTTCACATGTACCGTTTCTAAGAAATAAGTAATCTATAATTTTTTTAATTGTAACACAGACATTACAGACAGAGTGATTGATATGCCTCAAAATATCGGTTTTTGTTAGGGTTTTGAACAAAATCTGCTAGTTATTTACAAAACCTGCACGGTGCTAAAAATGAGTTCTCAATATGAAAACTGCGACGATTAATAGATAAATTACTAATTTTATTATACGTCGTAATTTCAATAAAACTGTAAATATTTAGAATTTTTCTCGAAAATCAACAACTTCTGGATCAATTTAAAAGGCAAAAAGTTATCAATAATATACTTAATCAAAATAATCATTAAATATTTTATTTCCATGCCCATCACCCATCGAGCTAGGTACATAACTAGTTTAGTGCTGAAATGCATAAAAATCGAGTCTTTTACAAATTGATTTTAAACTCCCATCCCGGAGTTTTGGCATAACCGAGAGAAAATATGGTCGAAGTTTTTTCATAATTATTGAATTTCGTGTTTAAGTGAAATTAGTAAATTTTGGTGGCATTTTGTACAATTTTGTTCAATGAAAGTGCACAAATGAAATAATCATGAAGAAATAAGCGTAATGTTTATATTTTCTCGTTGCCGCAAAATCTCACTACAGGAGCTTAAGTAATCAGGCCACCGCTTCACCCTAGACCCTGACATGACTTATTGACGACTTATGACTAATTATAATTGAATCCAGATTTTGTTAAATTTGATGTTCTACTTGACTAATGGCAAAATGCTAACGTGAATGCAAAAACCTAAAGAAATAAGGAACTCCCATCCCTACGCCCGCGTCAGTTGGAAAATTTAGACTTCGCCATATTATGGCCTGACAGTAAAGAAATTGCCCAGGCAAAGCTAGACGACCTAAAGTCACTCTACGACCTTATACCAAAAGGCTGTTACAATTTAAACCTTTTTACAATTTTCTTAAACGCAGTAGCCTTATAACAGACGCTATAGATGATTTTGGGGGTACACCAGATTTTGATGCTGAAGAAGACGTTGAGTAGGTCCAGACTTGACCTTTTCAGCTTCTTTTGCTGCTATATGTTATTGTTTCTTCCGTAACTCGTTTGTTACCATACCATACTAGTGAAAACGCTTATTTATCAGAAACGTTCCAACCCCCATTTTACTTTGTTATTTCTACACATTGACCTTAATTGATACATTTAATATATTTGACTAAAAATAAACCGAACATTGAATGATAACAAAATAAAAAAACTATAACTTTTAACAAAAGTTTGGAGCAAACCAACCTTGAACTCCAAACTTAATTTTCTCTGTTAATAGATTTTGTGGTTTGGAACACTTTTGCTAAACACGGTCCATTATTAAGGTCTTAAAATAAATGTATAAAAGTGATAACCCTAGATCAAGCGCATGTTATCTAAGCTTTCGAGGCTAAGATAATTAAATACAAAATGACTATTGCTAGGCACATTTCCGTTGCAACTATGTGTGACGAATTAATTAATAAACAGTTATTATACACACTACGTTCTGTGAATTAAGAGTGTCGTGCATTTCGTCGTTGCCGCCAAATCTCAATATGTGAGCTTGAGTTATGAGGCCACCGCTTAACCCAACACCCTGACATGACTTATTGACGATTGGGCGATTATGAAAATATTATAATTGAATCCCGATTTTGGTAAATTTGATGCAAATTTTTACTTGACTAATGGCAAAATACTAGCGTTAATGCCAAAATCTAAAGGAAGATAGAAAGAAAAGTTTATGAGTGCACTCAGCACTGCTTGAAAATTGGGACTTAGAAGTAAACCTATTTCTCAATAATTATCAGTCTTTCTTAGAGCGAATCTTATATAGCACTGACGTCAGGCCACCCGTGTTATCAAAGGTTTAAATTTTACAACTTTGTTTTATTTTGAAATACAACAATTATACTAAATTAAAGAAGAAAAATATAATTCATAAAAATTAAAGACTGTTTTTTACTTATATGACGATGAAGGTTTTAGCAAGGTTTTCATATGAAAATTTTAGGTACCTACCATAAATAAATTCGAAATTTATGAAATTCGTGGCTGCGAAACTCTTGATTCTTTCAAGAAACATCTAAAAGAGTGTTTCTTTGTCATAGCTTAGACTCTCAATTCGTTCATGTAATTTTACTTTAGTTTTATGTTTAGTTTAATTTTGTTTATTTGTTTTGTTATTTTTTTTATTAATTATATATGTTTTAGTTCATTAAATAGTATATATTATTTAGTAGTTTAGTTATCTGCACACCAAGTCTACTAATTTCATTTATTACTTTCCTTTTACAGGTTGGCTGGAAGAAATTTTTTTTCTTAGAGATAAGCCCGCCTTTTGTACTTTTTTTACTTTTAAGTATTTTTTTTTTTTGTAATATCAGTTGTCTACAATAAAGAGTTAACAATAATAATAATAAATGCTGTCATTAACAGGGTTTTTTGATGGTTTTTTGTAATTATTATTTATTTGATTCGCCCCTTTGTGGGGCAGGTAAAAGCCTTCAGGCCATACAACCAAGTCTTCCGTATTATTTCTTTGTTTTAATTCTTAATCGTTGTTTATAAATTCTTGTCTGGGCCTTGAGTAAAGCGGTGGTTTCTTTACACAAGCTTGTCTATGAGGTTTGGCGGCAGCGAGGAAATTCGCGATACGCTAATTTCTTCATGATTATTTCACTTGTGCACGTTCACTGAACAAAACTAGACTAATTACCACCTAAATTAACTAATTTCACTCAATGTAAACACGAAATTCAATAATTATGAAAAAATACGATCATCTTCTTTCACGATGGCGCCAAAACTCCGGTTTTTTGTAAATGTTTAATCATGTAAGTTTGCTAAAAAGGTTTTATTAAAAACATTTTACCATGAAGGTTGATAAAGTAGGTTTTATTGCAAACGTTTAGCTAACTTGCAGTAATATAGGCTTAGTAAGAATATATTCAAAGAAGATCTATTACATTAAGCTTGCAAAAATGTTTTATAACACCCTGCCTTAAAAGTTTTGCCCAGAATATTTTATTATGAATTCTCTACAATGCTTTTGCCGAGAAAGTTTTGCCAACATTTTGTCTGCATAAGTATAGGTCACAGGCACAGAGTTTTACTACAAATGTTTTTTTTTTAAAAAAATGTTGCTATACACGTTTCATTAAAAGTTTAGCCTCGTAAATTTTGCTGAAATATTGTTCCGTTTGGGTATCGTCGTTCGTTATCAAGAAAATTTGTTGAAAACTTTATTTGAAATGTTTAGAAGGCGGTTTTACCGAAAAGATTTCAAAATAATATTTTCTGACTTCAATTCAATTTGAAACAGCGGCTTTACTACAGTCGTTATACTAAGGTTCACCGTGTAGGTTTGCTCAAAACATTTTATGATGTAGGTCTTGCTGAATAGGCTTTGCTAAAAAGGTTCCAGCAGGGTATCATTAGAGAGGCTTGTATTACGAAAGTTTGCAGAAAAAGTTTGTTTTGTAAATATTTTTCCATCCAAGTTTATAAGATTTTGCTATAAATGTTTACCTTATTACAGTAGTTTGTAAGGTGATAGATAATCTGTTACACCATAACTATGACAAGTCAGAGGGTCACGATAACTCGCCCAGATTTACCCCAATGCTTTATTTTAACACCTGGGGGCTGATTCCGTATCTTTTTAGCGATGAACACTGGGTAAAGTGTACTTCAAATAGCTATCAAATGTCTTGTTCTATATTTGCTATCTCCTGTGACCAATAAAAATATAATAGAGATAGCAAATATAAAACACGTCATCTGTCAGCCATTTGATGTTATTTTATCATGTTATGTTGTATGTATGTTAGCAAAGTTATTTTTAATAGGAATTTAAAATTAAAAATTCTTAATTTTTTGTTGCCCGACCTGGGGATCGAACCCGGGATGTCAAGAGGTCAAGTCTTACGCCGGACCGCTAGATCATAGAGGCAGTTACCAAATTTGCAAGAAATCGAGGTTCAAGAGTAGCCCCACTGGTCTGAAGGTTAGCCGACTACATTCATTACGAAAAACGTCTCGTATGCCTTCCAATCGTGAAGCTATTGACTACTACTGGAGGTACCTGAGTCATT
>NJDD01000762.1:86597-99290 GCA_002245505.1 Calephelis nemesis
TTTTTTCTCTATGAAGTCCCGTCTCTTCTTACGTAGTATTGTATTCTCTTTGACGTGACAACGCAATCGTGTCTCTGCAGAGATATTTGCTTTAAAATGATTTTCATTTATTGATAGTTAAAATAATAACACTATTGTACGCTAACTTACTGAAGGTACGATATCCCACGTACCTTTTTAAATTTTGTGTCATAATTTTTGTATCTTTTTACGACGCAACTAGGCATTTTTGTAAATTACAATTAACACATGCACTCACTAAGGATAGTGAGTCGTCGGATCGGTCGCCATCGGACGATTGAGCTGCGTTGGCCCTAAAACGATACTTTAGGGCCAACGCGCTGCGGACACTTGAAGCGTTCTCTAGCCGGGTCCTTACGAAGTAATATATATGTCTATGACAACAGCATATTGTCGCAAGCTTATTATTCTAAATCGCGATATTACAGTTTTTTAGCTTCCACAACATACATACAACATCGAACGCTTCTCCGCGAGGTGGAAAACACATTAGTGTGCATTTCTAGGCAGTAAATTTACCAAGTTGTGAAGATTTTACACTTTTTAAGCCCCAAAGGAAAACGAGGGGTGTTATAACTTATATGTTAGACATATCTGTATGTTTAGTGCGACTTCAAAACTTTGGAATTTTAGTTTAAAAGTAGATTTTTGACATTTTCCCCTTAGGTGATTACTGAGCTTTATTGTCCGGGTACAGTTTTCACAAGATTACTCATACATGTGTTTCTTTCAAATGATTAAGTTAAAATAAACGAAAATTAAAATGCTGTTTAAATATATACAGTAACATCTAACCGCATATCATCAATATGTAAACAGTGTCTGAATGTGTCTGCTTGTTACTGAATATTCTAAAATAAAACGTCAAATTTAAGTTAATTTAATTATTTCAACCCTATATTTATACACAAGATTATTGTTATAAAAGTGCTACAATTTAAATCTAAAGTTATTCAAATTACTGACAGGTTAATCAAAAGATTCTTTCTTTCTTTAGGTTTTGGCATTAGCGTTAGCATTTTGTCAAGTAGGTACTTACAATTTGCATCAAATTTACCAAAATGGGGATTCAATTATAATTAGTCTTAAGTCGTCAATAAGTCATGGCAGGGTCTTGAATGAAGCGGTGTCCTCAGTACTCAAGCTAATCTAGTGAGATTAGTCGGCAACCACGAATTACACGATACCCTAATTTATTCATTTTTTCTTTTTTCACGTCTTATTCATTTTGCTCTTTCACTGAACAAATTGCCACCAAAATTGACTAATTTCACACAATATAAACACGAAATTAAATCATTATGAAAAACCTTCGACCATCTTTTCTCTTGATGGCGCCAAAACTGACCGATTCTTGGTAGGCTAGACCGATTAATGACAGGTTCATGGTTTTTTTTTTAATAATGTTGGAAGGCAAACAAGTAGACGGATTTTCTGATGGTAGGAAACTTCGGCCGCCTAGAGACACCAAAGGTGGTAATGGTGCGTTGCCAACCTGAGGCTGGGATGCTAGGCCTTGACCAAAAGTAAGGTTATCGGCTACCTTACCCTCCGAACCGGAACACGTCATGACATTATGGCGGCAGGAATAGATAAGGCGGTGGTACCAATCCGTGTGAGTCGGTGCGAAACTCTACCACCTAGTCAGATGTCACGGTGTTATTGACAGTAAGCCTTCGCTCGCCTTTTACGAGCTACTCGGCAGGAAGGCAGATGGCCTATTCTTCAAAGGAGATCGGACCAACACGGGGAAATGGTAAGGTTACCGATTCATATAAATTCAATGACAATATTTTGTTAAGGCGAAGTTTAGCGCATAATTTAGACGGCATATTCACAAATTCTCATGCACCGTAAAATGGTCGGGTTATTGGTGTCAGGGACCGCCAGCACGTGTTCTCGGTCACGTGTAGCGCGACCTAGTTCAGTCTATAGGGAGTTCAGTCTACTTCAGCTGATAGATATAAGGTTGGCGAGAGTATAATTACGTAATTGATCGTAGGCACTTGGTAGTTCTTCCACGTGTTGGTCCGGGTCTCAGTAAAATAGAGCATCTGCCTTCCAAGTTTAACGATTTTATAAATGGCTAAACTACTCATAATACTACTTCAAACGCCTTTTTAAATAAAACTAGTACTTTTTCAAATTACATGTTTATTCCTAAATTCCTACAAAAACACAACTTGCCTTGTTAAAAGTATTGAGCAGAGTGATTCTTAAAATTTAGTTTCCAACCTTTACCAATCAACCAACCAACCAATTATAAGCAATTATAAAGTAATAGTAAGCCAACCATTACCATTACCATACATACAGTACCATTCCAAGTATTTGAAAACCCTCAAATCATCAACAATTATGTATTAGTATATATCATCATACAAGCATCTCGTAAGAGGATAGCGACATTTAAAAGGATCGTTACTAACAATAACACTGGTGGTAAAGTATTTTGCTGCAAGTCGTCCGGGTAACCACCACCGCCATAATGACAGTGACTTTCCGGTCCAGAGGAAATAACCAGTAGACTGTTCAATTGGGATAACACTCAGGCCTTAGGATACTGACGTACCTATAACATCCCACTTATTCCTGCCGCCATAACGTCAGTGCTTGCCATTGACATGTTCCAGTTCGGAGGATAATGGCCAAATTGAATTGTAAGTAAAAAAGTATCTTCACGCCCATATCCCCGAAGAGATAGGCGGAGACACAACCAGGGCACCCACGACTAGCCGAAGTCACTAAGTCCCACAAACCTATCGCCAACTGGGCACATATCCAATCCCAGACAGCGTTATCTTTACTAGAAAATCGGAATAACCACATTTTTCTTTTTGTTACCCTACCCAGGAATCGTACCCCGGAACTCATGATCAAGTCCAACACCTAGACCGCTAGAAATGAGTGAGAAAATAATGTTTCTAAAAAAGCCTTGTCGGTAAAACCGTTGAATTTAAGCTTTTTAGCAAATTTTCTTGATAACAGATAAAGCCTCTGTGGCGATACCCAAATGGAACAAGATTTCACCAAAAAATTGGCTTAAATCTAGACTAAACTTTTAATGACACGTTTATATTTTTATATGTAAATGGTCAGCGAATAAATACACGGCTCTCCTGGTGGTAAGAGATAACCTTGACCTATAGACACAATATATACTACAGGTGCGTCACTGTACTGTGGGAGTGATGTTAAACCTAGTGTGCAAGTGTATCGGCTACCCTACTCTCCAAACGAAAACATGACAGAGGCATTATGGTGGCAGGAAGAGGTCAAACAGTGGATCCCTACCGGGCAAGTTGCACAGCGCTCTACCACCAGTGGTATTCTTGGCAATGACCTGTATTTAACCAATACAGGCTGTATTTGACACCGTAACGAAAACTTCTGTGGTAGGTAGTTTAGATACAAATCAGACTTCAAAATTCCGTTGACAGTTTTTGTCGGAAAGAAGTGATTAAATATTTAGCAGTTTTTCAGCCCGCAATGTATAGCGAATAAAGTATATGCATTAAGCCGCCCGCCCGTTGCGAGCTGTAAGTGCCAACCTAATACGCAGTTTTATTACATTGCTGTTTTTAGTAGAAATGTGTTATTTATTAGATATTAAATAAAAATCGAGTTGCGTTGGATATTGTTAATGAAATAAAGTGAAATCAATTTAAAAAGTACAGAACACAAAAATCCAACTAAGTACATATTATGCATGTCTGTCATGTACAGAATCCATGGTTGCATTTTTCGTTACGCTGTTTACGGTGTATTTTAACCCGCCCGTGTGAGATGCCTGACAGGGAGGCTTGTTATCTTAATAATATATATTTCTTGTGTTTGTGTGATTCACAATTTGGTCTTCTGGAAAATGTCTTTGTATTTTTTTAATAATAAGTAGTTGTTAATTTTTAAATGTTTCACTTTAGATCCGACAGACTGCGCTACTATCGGAGCATCAAATGTTATGAAGTAGCTGTTAATGTTAAACAATACGAAGTTTTGCTGGGTCAGCTAGTTTAAGTATAATTTTTTGACGCCTGTGTATTTTTTTTTAAGATGTTGGAACTTGGAAGACAAAGCGGTAAGAAATACATGCCGCCTAGAGTCACCATTGTATTTGGTAATTTATAATATATGAAGGGTATAACTTTTAATCAGTTGTATGTATGAGACACGTAAGAACTATGTTTATATACCTAAGTTCATTAGGCTTTATTCATATTTTATTACCTGTAATGAGGTGAATTACCTTGAGACCACGATCAGCTAACACGCAAGTTGGATACTTTTTTTTGTAGTGATACTAGCTGCCCGCCCTCGCTTCGCTTCGGTTATTCAAGAACAAAAAACCTACTAATATTATAAATGCGAAAGTTTGCGAGTATGTCACGATGTCAGTATGGATGTTTGTTAATCTTTCACGCAAAAACTACTGAACCGATTACAATGAAATTTGGTATGTAGGTAGCTGAAGACCCAGAATAACATATAGGCTACTTTTTATCCCGTAATATAGCATGCATGACACCAGAGGGGCCGGGGGAAGGGGGGAATGCAGTAAGCGCGCATGTCTTTGCTACGCTTCAACGATACACACGATTACACGCATAACGTATCTAACAGATTTATTTGATTAAGGATTAATACTGTATTGTTAAAAATATGTTCTAAAGTAGGTAACCATTCATTTTTCTGTTTTAAGTAAACGCAAAAAACAGTTATTGTGCGTAATTCTTTAAAGATAGACATATACCACCGCTTACTTTTTTTTAAATCTATCGAAGAGGAAAAATCCCACCATACATTGTTTTGGTAAAACTCAAAAGGTTTTGGCAGCGTTTTCGAGGAAAGCTCCCGATCGGCTTATTTTTTGTCGACATATTGACCTAATATCGTTGGTTTGTACAAAACATAAACTTACTATACACTAAAACCTTCCTCGAGAATTGTTCTATCTGTTGTTGAAAACCGAATGAAAATCTGTTATGTACTTTTCGAATAAATCGCGAACAGACAGACAGACGCGGCGGGGGACTTTGTTTTATAATACGTATTGATAAACCGGGTAAAGATACAAGCTTAGGTAAATAGCAAACGGACAGAATTACTATTCTGTCCGTCTGCTATTTACTTAAGCTTTATACCTAATTAAGTAATAATTTATGATTATAATTTCCCCCGTGTTGGTCCTGGCTCATTTGCAGAATAGATCATCTACCTTCCTGCCTGGAAGCTCGTAAAAGGCGAGCATAGGTTTAAAGTCACTAACATTGTGACGTCTGACTAAGTGGTAAAGTTTCGCAGCGACTCGGATTTGAATCAACGCCTTACCTATTCCCGCCACCATAGCGTCAGTGCTTGCGTTGACGTGTCTGGAGGGCAAGGTAGCCGGTAAACTTACTTTGTGCTTGAGGCCTAACATCTCAGCCTCAGCTTGGCACCGCACCATTACCACCTTTGGTGTCTGTAGTTGGGGTGAATTTCTTACCACCTTCCTGGTGGTGGCACTTCCGTCCGTCAGCTTGTTTGCCTTACAGTATCATAAAAAAACATTGAGTCAAAGTATGAAACTGTTGTGCACCAAGTACTGAGCAACTAACATCAATACGTTCAATTCAATTCAATTCGTCGTCTTTATTTCGTAGATACTAGGTACCTACATTCGTTGCACTTGAAATACGTCAGCAATTAAAAAATACATTATAATAATTTTTGACAAGCACATACAGACCCAGTAATTAAAACACTATTTAAAGCTATTTAAACATTGTTTAGTCTTTAAAAACACCTTACATCAAACATTGCAAAAAACATATAACAAATACCTACATAAACAAATCTCAGAAGCATCCTAATGTATGACAATAATGTTTAAGAAAAAATGCAGGTAGAGCATTCGTCGGCTTGAGACGAAAGGTTACAGGTTCAAATCCTTTCTGGGGCGAATTTTTTTTATTTCTTTAAAATTTATATAAATTTATCCCACGCACAGGGCAAAGTGCTAAAAAAATAAAAAATAAAAATACGAATCATGCAGGTAGTTTAAAAATAATATATGAGTTAAATGTTGGTTTTTCCTTAAAAACAATGAATTTTGTCCCTTTGTGTATGTAGCCCTAAAACTGGACACACGTTTCATAACCAAAACAAAAGAAATTGAAACCTACCGTTCAATAATGCATTAGCATCATGTATATTTACGACAACGTGTCCCCAAGGTCACCGCAAGTGCAAAATGTCTTACAAAATATTCAAAGAACCGTTCGCAACACGTGGTCTTATATGAAATCAGGTTTTTCAGTTTACTTTAAGGAAGTAGAAGTATTGCATCTACACAGGGACTTCGGTTTTAAGGGTACGCTTTCCACTAGCAATCTTAATAAGTTCACGATCTGTATCTGTCTTTTCCACAAAATAAGCTTTTGCACGTTTTTATAATACTCAATTTGCCATTGAGTAAATCAAAAATAATGAAATCAAATTCATAAAAAGTGTAAAAAACTTAAAAACAGCTAAACCGATTTTACTGAAAATTAGTGGGAAGGTAGCTTAGGATTCTTTGCATTCCGTTTGATTGCGAGACAACTCAGAAGAATAATATTTTCATTTTTCCTGTAGAAACTGAACGAATGATACATGTAGAATAGATAGTGCCTATCCCAATCTAAATACATTCCATGTAATCTAATTGATATGGTTACTAATAATATGAAAAAAAGACTAAAAATACACAAAAAAGGATAAAAACCCTTCCAAAAAATAATAGTAAAAAGACAAAAACGAAAGAAAGATGGAAAAAGGACATAATAATTGAAGACTAAGATTTCGGTAACTTATAAGTAAAATAAGATTGTAATTGTTAAACTTAGTTTGTCTTATCAATAAACGCAGCGTAAACTACTCCAAGGTTTAGCCACGGATTGTAGACCTTATTATGTGATACAGACTATAATATCAACTTAATTTTACACCGACCTTAGTCCATGTTTATTAATAAGACGAAGTAAGAGTATAATAAAAAATAAAGTATAATTGTAAACTAAGACTAAGGCAAGATTGAGTGGGAAAGCTGTTTAGGTGTGATTAAATAAAAGAATTTAATTTCTTTATGCAGGGGAAGCTATTATTCTCTGTCTACCACTATTTTTTCTATCCAGTTCCAAATATGCTACCTACCTTTCCAGTAATCAGTAACACTCCTTCCTAGTCCTGTTATCCGAGTGAGGCTGTGTAGCTAAACGCGCGCAGCCTCCTCAAATCCTGTTACCCGGGTGGAATAGAATTGCGCAAGGTCTACTTCCCCAACCTCCTCTCTAAAACACCAACACCCCTGAGGACAGGAATCAACTTTCCTTAAACCTATCCCGCCCTCAATTCCTACCAACAAAGAATTGTGTAGTCTCAAAGATTGCCGCTCATTGATGGCGGCAATAACCCTTAGGATATAAAAAAAATGCTAGTTTCCTATACAAAATTGTAATTTAATACAAAGCTCTCTAAATGCGGCCGTTAGTGATAATTATTTTTTATATGTGAGTATACTAAAACAAATTACCTTAGTGCCGTTATTTTTCTCGATTATTTGGATGCAATCGATTTTGAGGAAAGAGCATCCTTAATACCCCCGCTTCTGTTTCACGAGAAAACACTGCAGGATATCGGTAAGGAAATATTCCGGGAACCGTTCACAACACGTGGATTCATAATGAAAATTGATACGATTTTGAATACAAGAAGACAAACAAGTAGACAGATTTATTAGATTTTTTATTGCCTCTGTGGTCTAGCGGTTCAGTTGTTGGACTTAACTGCTTGAGATCCCAGGTTCGAATCCCGAGTTGGGCAACGAAAAAAATTGGGTTTTTCCAATTTCTATCTAATCTAATTAAAAAAACTTTGCTCAGGATAGGATACGTGCCCGGTATCATATCGTGGGACTTAGTGTCTTCTGCTAGCCGTGGGTACCCTGGATGTGGCTCTGCATACCTCTTCGGAGAAATGGGTGTGAAGATACTTACTTTTCTAAAACTTCAGATTTTCTTGATACTTAAAATACACCGATTTTGTCACTGACACACTCACTGATACACTAACACACTGATAATATAATCATCAAAATGTTTGGCTACTTACTGAAGTGTTAGAAAGTTGAACTTTGGTATTTAGTATGTACTTACCTAATTTAAGTTTAGTATAAAACCGAACAAAATCAAAAACTTATAGCTCTCCGTCCCCTAAAATGAGACTTCAAAATGTTGGGGTACTTCCTAAAGTGCTAGAAAGCCGAAGTTTAGTATGTAAACAAAGTTCATTATACAAAAAACACTAACGTGCCCCCAGATAGGTTACCTACTTGAGTGCGAAAATTTTGATTCTTCGAAAACCTTTTAACGACATCTCAATACGGCGATGTTTCGTTACTGGGATCTGGATCTGGGATAGCTTCGCGCAATGGTAGTGACAGTGTATTTTCTCTGAAAATTAAGACACGTAATTGTCCTAGCCTCTCTTCAGCCTGACAAATTTCCTGACACATTCAAAATTCTCAAATAAAGTGTACTACCAGAAAAGCAAGTAAGATAACAGAGATGTTTGAAACGTACTATGCAGTATGCACAGTCCTACTAAAACTTCTTCAAAATTTTCTGGAAGTGTCTCTTCAAAATGTCTGTGCATACTGCATAGTATGTAGCATTAACAAGTCTTCGCAGTAAAATCGTTCGCGGTAGAGTTTTTCGATGTAACGAAACATCGCAGAATGGAGATGTCGTTGAAAGATTTTCGAAGAAACAAAATTCGATGGTACCGTTTTTTCATTCAAGTAGGTAACCAATCGGGGACACGTTAGTGTTTTTTTTTATACTGAACTTTGTTTACATACCACACTTCGGCTTTTTAGCACTTTAGGAAGTACCCCAACATTACGTTAGTAATGGGTGGAAGTTTTTAGAAAATATATTTTCGTTTGTTAAGTAGTTTAAATGAGACTTTAGTTTAGTAGTTTGAATGAGACACTTTCACTAATTCTATAAATTAGGACATAAAAGTTTACACGGGACTAAACAGTAAACGGGGTTCGAAGGTATAAATTTTTACTGATATGTACAATTTGTAAAGTTGGCCATTACTGTAGGTCGTATATATTTAGAGGCTTGGCTATATATGAGACCTGATTTCTTTATTACCGGGCAAACCTTATGTGGTCATCCTGGCAACATTTTAAATAAAAAAAAGAGCAACCCGCTGAGTTTCTTTCGTCGGATCTTCGGATATTTTCAATGGCCATGTTCGGATCCGGTGGTAGTTTTTTGATTTATATACACGCGTTACAAGAACCCTTATGTTAAACAAATCTATTCTTATTCTGAAGACATAAGCAATTCATTCCTTCACAATGTTTGTGACGATAATATTTATTTACGAAAATATATTATTTACGAAAATACTAGACAATTCACGTCTAGTACTACGAACGTTGATGTATCGTAGATGGCAGAGTCGCAACGTGAAGCGTGTTCCGTCATGTGCAGTTTAATATCGCTTCTACGTCATGTAGGGTTGTCAACAAGTAAAAAAATATACAATTCAAAAGTCTAAAATACAATCTTTACAAGTATACCTTTTAATGCTAAATTGAAAGAAATAAATCAACGAAAATACTTGAAATATAAAACAATAACATCAACATTGATGTATTGCTGATTGTAATGTTGTAACGTGAAGCATGTTGAGCCATGTGCAGTTTGATATCGCGGCCATAACTTTACGTAGGGTTGCCAATTACATCTGTACTAATTTTTATTTCCGAAGAGGCTAAAAACTAACCGACTTACCACAAAATAAAACAAGACGCCTGTTTAAATAAACACTGTCTGAAATTGACATCTACATACATATCTTCAGGCAAAGTCCCTTACGGGGTAAGGCAAGGAGTATCGACTATTGAGTGCCAGACGTTAGATGTGGATGACGTGGCTTCATGTTATTGGTTGAGAAACCAATTTGAGACAGTGTTCAACGAGTGTTTAAATTGTTTTGTGGTACCTATCTCTTTGAAAGTTCGCAATATTCAATAATCTCTTTCAATTTTTATTTTTTTGTGTTGTAGTATCATTGTTAGAAATTTTCATGTTCTGGTTGGGGGTTTATAAAAAGAGTAGAAATTATTTATTTCGAAACTAACTTTTTTCTATAACAACAACAACACGATGACGTCATGCGCTTGGTAATCTAAGTAACTTTACAAAGTTTTTTACAACATTAATACGAGTATAATATATTAATGTTGCTATAAACGACAACACGATGACGTATTGCGCTTGGATTATATTAATATTGGATAAAACTTTGTAAAATAAAATTTTTAAGGTTACATTTGTCGAGGTGTTGTAAACATTGTATGACTTTGCTACGTTTAATGCAAATTTTGCTGATATTTACATTATCAATTTACTCAAAGGTTAATCCAGACATTAATAAACAGTAAACAAAACGATTGGTACTAGTGGGACTAATAAAGTCATTTACATAGTGTTCAAAAGGTGTTTAACAGAATTTAAGTAGAATTTAGATAAAATAAAAATACACGCTACTGTAACATTGGTAATTAACACGATTTGAACGAATCTTCGTTATGGAATAATATACTAACGGAAGTTTTCGTAGTGTGGTATTTACATGTTAAAGATAGTGGCGCCCTCATTTTTCAAATAACCTGTATAATTCTACTTTATATACTCGTACAACATGTTTTTCTTAATGTCAAGAAATTCGCGTATGCGTATGCGAGTAGAGTGCACGACTTTCCAAGTAGTAAAAGGCAACCGGGACCTACAGAGGACGTATATTTTATAATATCTACGTCGCCCTTTGATCGGTACGTGAAGTTCAATCTAAAGTCCTACCCTCGGGATTAAAATACAACAGTATCAAATACTCTCAATGTGACCGCAAAACAACAAGAATAGACACATTTGTCCACTTGCTGTTCTAGCGAACTTCGTTCCACTAGTTCAGTTTGTATAAGGTTTCCCATTTATCCTGCAATTTTTCCAATTTTTTCTCTTCATAACACTTTTCTGTACTAGCAAAGTAAAAAAAAAGATTAACCAAATCGGTTCAGTCGTTCGGAAGTTATGCGCTTACGAACACATTTGCAATTCATTTTTATATTGTAGATCACTGACACAAGTAAAATCTGTTAATAATTTATAAATCGTGCGTAAGCATCTTATACATTTAGTTTTATATTAGTAATTATTTTATTGGATTAAGCAATGGTCAATGAATTACGACCAATATTAATAATCAATCCTAATCCAAAACTTGCTGTCTAAGATTGATATTTTGATCTATTTTTATGTTATCGCTTGCCAATAACATATCTGTGGACAGGTTAAATATGGCAATTAGGAATCTATACATATAGGATAGGGCTGCGGATACGCACCTATCTAGATTGCTTGAAATCCATCTTAAGAGATACATTATTAACATTGGCCGTTAGAAGATGCATAGTTGAGGTAGTACCAACCGATTCAGTCATCAAGTATGACTCTACAATTTCTTGGTCACGGGGTTAAATATTTAATGAATAATAACTACTATTTAAATTATGTGCTTTTGCTTTACACTTTTTACTCTTTTTACACTTTATACTTTTGTTTTTAAAATGGCTGAACTAATCTAAATTTAAGGGAAATCATTAATTATGTAATACGACTCTATATAGATATCTTTAAAATACATTCGGATTTCCGAAGCTTGACGACTATATTCGTTAAGCTTCGGCAATCCGAAGCGCATAATTTAAATAGTACTACTGTACAGGGTTGAGCAAATCATACATTAAGATATTGCAATTTCCTAACTCTGTAAATATTTGATTTCGAACGTTTTTCAAATAGATCGAAACATGTAAGTAGGTCTGCATATATATTTTCGAACGCTTCTCAGGTGGAGTTGTTATTGATTCCAAGCCTGAAAGAAAAGATTTTACATTATCAATTTCTAACATTTGTCCTTAAATTTCATACCTTTCATAAACTTTCTGAAAGAAATCAGCATAATTATGTCGTCTCGACCAACATAAAAAACTTCCGTACCATGTTACTTAATATTTTTAATACTTCACTTACGTAAGCTTTATTATAAAAACGAGGGATAATATCACGTAGGAGTTAGAGTAGGGGTGGAGTCAGCGCCACCCACGGACATCCGTAACATCAGAAATAAGACAGATACCTTTGAGTGTGAATAGAAATACCTATGTCAAAAAATTGTCGCAGAAAAATATTGTATCTTTTTATTTTACAATCCATTGATAGATAGTTCCATGCACAATACTTTAACCACAATTAAATTACGAACTAACTAACCGGCGAACCATTAACAAGCGTTTTAGTAATGGCACGCAGACAAAATCTGGACATGTTAATCAACTATAATTTGTTTGTGATGTTAGTAGACAAACAAACAGAAGGATTTCCTGATGATAACAAATTTATGCTATTTAAAGACATCAGAGGTGGTAATGGTGCGCTGTCAACTTGGAGCCAAGATGTTAGGCCTAGAGCAAAAATAAATTTACCGGCTACCTTATCCTCAAACAGACCACGTGAACAGTAAGCACTGACGTTATGGCGACAGGCATAGGTAAGGCGGTGGTACCAATCC